>CALNHX010013510.1:0-15917 GCA_940337035.1 Agriotes lineatus
ACGCGACGCAGCGGCTGTTGGATTTCGGATTTTGGCCAATGGTTTGGAATTGGGATTTATATCCTCAAAAGTGGTGGCGTCCGTCGAATCTTCTTTTAACCAATTATCGTCAACCACCTCTATCGTGACACCTCGCCCAACTGTGCCCAGTCCTTAGAACCCCTTTTCCGATTGAGTTCTTAGCCGGAGCCAAATGGGCTAGAAGGGACACCCAGGGGCAAGCACTGCTACGTAAATTTATTAGAAGTCTTAACGACCGTTTTATATCGTAATAAACAGGTTACTAATAATAACATTGAGTTGAAATTTTTGATATCACGCTGAAAGTTAATACTTATCAGTTGTGAGTAAATAATAGTCTTGAATGATATACACAGTGGTAAAATAGTTTTCCCTGTGATATAATTTGATTAATAAAATATCAGATTATTATAATTCAAAAGTAGTCAGTCAGTTTGAAAGTATACCTGATTTGCTTTGATTTATTCAATCAGCAAATGAATTCATCATTCATTCTAATGTAGAATTAGTGAGTGAGTGAGTGATTGTGCCAAAGAAGTTGTTTCTATTGTAAAAATAGAATTATCATAAAGGTCTACAACGAGCTTCTACAACAGCAACAATCAGTAAGATAGGCCACAACGGAGAGCAGCATTAAAGTTCAGGTACCTCAGAAACAGGGTAAAGATCAGTGAAGCTTTTATTTAGATTTGAATGTGTTGTCATTAGAATATTTTATTAATGTATTTTTAAAGAACTGTCTAGAATTAATATAACTGTTTTATAAAGTAACGTATACATTACAATTTACAAATATTCAAAATTGTAAATCAAGATCTTGACAGTTTAGGTATTTATAATTAAAAATTCTTATTTTGGAAGATAGTTCAGTCAAATGGTGTTTAAAAAGGGCGAAAGTTTTGGTGGAGTTTTGATATTAGGTTTCTATATGTTTTTTGGGTCGCTGTACACGAATATCAAGTTTTCCTTTAAGCAAAAACGGTGTAAAAGCCGATTCTTTTAGTTTTTCAAAAATTACTCGAAAGCTGTCCATTTTTTGAAAATGTTGAATTCATATGGAATGGACGAAGATAAAATTTCCTACATTTTATGTAGTTGAGGATTTTATCTCCGACCAATCGTTCAGCCGCGAGAGCGCCGCGAAGTTATAATCCAGTCAACTGGTAGAAAATAGGGTGAAAGTTTCGGTGGAGTTTTGGATATTTGGCTTCTATATGTTTTTTGGGTTGCTGTACACGAATATCAGGTTTTCCAACAACAATTTTTACCGGAAACACGTTTTTTAAGTAAAACCGATTTTTGTAGTTTGTCTAAAATTACTCGAAAATTCTCCAATTTCGTAAATGTTGAACCTAAATGAAATGAAAGAGGATAAAATTTCCTACATTTTATGCCCTTGAGTTTTTTTCTCCGATCCATCGTTCAGCCGCGAGGGCGCCGCGAAGTTATAGTCCAGTCAAATGGTAGAAAATAGGGGAACGTTTTAGAGTTTTGATATTTGCTTCCTATACCGGGTGAGTCATTTTAATCTTTGGACGCGTTTATCCAGTGAGGGAAGCAAGATGGTGAAAAATACCCCGGGACAAAATTGTTCGGGGTGAAGGGGGACAACTTTTGGCACCAAAATCCACTTCCCCCTCGTACTCCCCCCCGCAGGGGGGTCAACTTTAAAATTTCAAATGGAACCCCCCATTTTTTTCCATGGATTCGGGTTCCTGATAAAAAAATATGAAATTTTTGTCCGAACAATTTTTCATGAAAATGCTTTCTTCGGTCAGAATTATGACCCCCCCTATTCAAGAACTACAGTGAATGGACATTTTCCCGAAACAGCACATATGATTGTTAGTCCAGGCAACGAAGACGAAAAAAGGCAAATAGGGGAAATAATTCATGTAGAAGCCAATTTTGGCACAGTTGTAGGTGAAGGTGTCCTGAACAACATACCAAAAGTACTGATGGGTGGGGGTGGAGCTAAGGGAGAGGGGTGGTCTTTAAGGGTGTCTTTTCTCATTTTTTGTTAATAACTCGAAAACTACTGACTCTAGCCAAAAAATGCTTAAATAATAAATTATTCTTCATAAAATTCTCTACAAAAAAGGTCCTATTCATTGTTTCGCTAGGATCGATATTTACGGAGATATGGAGGGGGGAAAACGAATTTTAAAAGAAATCCTATTTTTATTGTTACAAATCAAGTTTTCATGATAAATGAACTATGCTCTGACTATATATTGTGACATAATAATATTATTGCATAACCGCGTCACTTTCATAACCGGGCTAAACAATGAACTGAGCACTGATCTCCACTTGCGCGACGTATACTGTTCCGACCAGGCATTTAGTTGTTACTTACCGGTATTGACTAAACGCTCGTCCCTTTTTCAGTTTACATTCAGCCACCTTGTTGTTCGTAAGTCTTCAAAACATCTGCTTTGCACGTGCTTGAGATTCTTAATTTCCAGTGGGTTCTGCTTTGTGACTATGGCTGAGAAGTGTTTAATTTGTGAGGGCGAAGTTGAAAATGATTAGTGTAATCAAGAAATGATTGGATTAGTGAAGGCAAGTGAGTTAAGGAAAGATGAGAAAGCGACAAGTTTCAGGAGTAAGACAAGTGGTGTTGTTCACAATGCTTGCAGAAAAGAATACGTCAGAAGGGAAGAGGGCTGACAAAAACTTCGGTTGACATCAACTTCAATGAAAGCACGACCATAACAGCTCAACAGGAACATTTTCTTGCTAATGAAAGGAACAAAACAAGACTTATCCATCTGCTGACCGAAAAAATGGCAGCGACAGGGATTGCAACAACTGTTGTTACAGGGGATGCTGATGCCACTATTGTAAGGTGCGGGTTGGATAAAGCGGCTGTACATCCAACTGTAGCAACAGTTTGGGAGGATGTGGACTTGATAGTTCTCCTCATTGGATTGACACCACCATCTATCAACATGTATTTCGTGAAACCAGGCCGTGAGAAGGTGGAGATCAAATTGTTTTCGGTGCGACAACTTCAACAGCTTCCATTCGCCAAGACGATCTTCTCCATAGCTTCTCCGGATGCGACACTACCTCGGGATACATGGAAAGAGCAAAGCGGGAATCGCCAAGTTCTTCACAACAAATCCTGGCCTCACCCATGACATCTCAGTAATATTCACAGATCCCTTATCATCACCTCAGGATATTGAACAGGCTGGCGAGAAGCTTTTTCTGGCTGTATATCAAGCGCCTGCACATCAAGAAAACCTGAACAAACATCGGTACTCGGCATTTTTGAAAGCGTCAACGAATCCCAAATCAGACATGGCCACTCTTCTTCCCACCAGAGGAGCTTCAAAGCAACACTCGCTCAAAGTATATCTACAGGTAAATCTACTTACATATAGTTGATAATTCATAATTACAAATATCAATTTGTGCTAAATATTTACGTTGGTCTGCTTAATTTCTTACAGATACAACAGTGGCTTGGCAACCCCCTACCACCCTCTCAATGGGATTGGGCCAGGGGAGAAGATGGGATCCTTATCCCAGTTACTACGAACGACCCTGTGGCTCCCGACTCCGTTTTGAACACGATCTTTTGCCGATACACGACTGGGTGTGGAGTGCGCTGCTGCTGCCGCAAAGCAGGGGTTCCCTGATTTGGTGCCTGCGGTGTTCTGCCTCGGCGCATGTACGAACGGAGCCCCCAACGAAGGCAGCAGATGATAATGATGATGTCAATTTAGATTAAATTAATGCTCAAGATACTTTTTTGGAAAACATTTAATATTTAACAATAAACATTTCATTTTTAACAATAAACATTTTATTTTTTACGATAAACACTGATGTATTAAAAATTTTCGTTTTCTCCCCTCCATATCTCCTTCAGTATCGATCCTAGCGAAACAATGTATAGAACATTTTTTGTAGAGAATTTTATGAAGAATAATTTATTATATAAGGATTTTTTGGCTGGAGGCAGTAGTTTTCAAGTTATTAACGAAAAATAAGAAAAGGCACCCTTAAAGACCACCCCCCTCCCTTAGCTCCACTCCCACCCATCAGTACTTTTGGTATGTTGTTCAGGACACCTTCCCCTACAGCTGTGCCAAAATTGGCTTCTACATGAATTATTTCTCCTATTTTTCCTTCGTTGCCTGGACTATGTTAGCGCTCGATATGGAGTTACCAGGTCTACAGCCATAAAATTGTCTCCATATGATGTCATCACAGCTGTCAGGTAGCTGTCATCAGGGCCAAAAAGGTCAATGTTTCACCAAAATGACAAAAATTTCCAGGATTGAGGTTCCAGAACGTTAGATTGGACCTACGCTCATGACCAGAGCGCGGGGGAGAGCCACTGACTCCCGGCGAATTTAATGAGAACACTCCGTACGTGAGACGCAAGGGGACTCACGCGAAAAAAGCACCCCGATGGGAACAAAGTCCTACCACGTCCACGTCGTTGTTCTTGGGTAACGCCAAGGGTAGGATTGTGAGATGCGCTAAAACTGACCGAAGAAAGCATTTTCATGAAAAATTGTTCGGACAAAAATTTCATATTTTTTTATCAGGAAACCGAATCCATGAAAAAAAATGGGGAGGGGGGTTTCATTTAAAATTTGAAAGTTGACCCCCCCCCCCCCGCGGGGGTGAGTACGAGGGGAGAGTGGATTTTGGTGTCAAAAGTTGTCCCCCTTCACCCCGAACAATTTTGTCCCGGGGCATTTTTCACCATCTTGCTTCCCTCACTGGATAAACGCGTCCAAAGATTAAAATTACCCACCCTTTATATTTTTTGGGTCGCTGTACGCGAATATCAGGTTTGCCAACATTTCATTTATAAAGATTCATTTCATATACCATTTTTCATTTACGAAAAATGGATACTTTTCGAGTGACTTTGAAATAAACTGGGATAATTCCCTTTTTGGCTTTTAACACCTAACTTCGCGGCGCTCTCGCGACTGAACGATTGATCGGAGGAAAAACTTTTTAGTACATAAAATGTAGGAAATTGCAGAGTTTTTGAGTAATTTTAGAACAACTAAAAATTGTTTTTTTACACCGTTTTTGCTTAAAAAAACGTATTTCCGATCAAAATTCCTGTTGGCAAACCTGATATTCGTGTATAGCGACCCAAAAAACCTTTTGGAACTAAATATAAAAGCTCCACCAAAACTTTCCCCTATTTTCTACCATTTGAGTGGACTATAACTTCGCGGCGCTTTCGCGGCTGAACGATTGGTCGGAGAAAAAAAACTTTTAGTACATAAAATGTAAGAAATTTTATCCTCTTTCATTTCATATAGGTTCAATATTTACGAAAAATAAATAGCTTTCGGGTAATTTTGGAAAATCTTAAAGAAATCGGTGTTTACACCGTTTTTGCTTAAAAAGACATGTTTCCGGTCTAAATTTTTGTTGGCAAACTTGATATTCGTGTACAGCGACCTAAAAACATAGGAACCAAATATCAAAACTCCACCTAAACTTTTCCCTATTTTTTACCATTTGACTGGACTAAGATAGATAATTTCATTTTAAATAAATAATTTGTTAAACTTAAATAATTGATCCAAGATATTAAATGATTCTTTAAGATTAGTTGTTTATTATTGTAAGTGTCAAGTGAAACTAAATGACATACTCATTTGACTGAGAGGAAGGTGTTTCATTGCTCCGAGCTAGTGGTGGTTTATAATTTATTTAATATTGACATCAGTCAAACGTCAACTCATAAATTTAAAAAAATGTCAATTGTGTGATATTATACGTACGTTTAATTGAGTTTATAAAGCATAAACTAAAGCATATAAGGTTATTTGATACCGAAGGTAAGTCAAACTTACTAAATTGATAAAACTTCAATATAATTTGTATATATGTGTACACCAAACGAGGTTGTATTGCAAGGGTCGTTCTTATAATATATTCTCCATATATATTGAATAGTATAGACCAGGGGTGGCGAACCATTGGCACGCGTGCCATTGATGGCACGCCACAAAATAATTTGGGCACGGCAGTAATTAAGGAATCTAGGTACCTAATCGAAGCAATTTATATTTAACAATGGACTGAACATGAAGCTTCAAGGCGCAAATAAAACAATTATTGTTATGATAGATCTCATTCATGCTTTTAAAGCTAAACTGCAAGTTTTCAGTAACGATATTGTTACCAAAAACTTCAAGTATTTTCCAAACTTGAAAAAAATCTCCAGAGATTTAGATTTACATGAAAAACCAGACCAAGTAAAAGTCACTGAATAGTTTAATTCGGTAATCAATTCTTCAATCAACGAATTTTCAACGAGATTTTCTCAGTTCAAAGAATTATCGGAAACACTGAAATTTATTATATATCCTGATTTAACTTCACTCGATAAACTGAACTTGGCCAAATTTGATTGGTTGGAAATTGAAGAAATTGAAATGCAACTGATTGATTTCCAGTCTAGTTCAATATGGATTCAAAAATTTTTCGAAACAAGGAAAGAGTTGGAATTAAATGAAATAGAAAGACTATATGTATCAGGTAATACGTGTGTCCCCGGATTGAGTTCACTATAGGTATAATTGACAAAAAATTTTACAATTTTATTTTAATGTTTTGGGATTCCGCCCTGCTTGGTCTGAAGAGAATTTTAAGAATATTTACAGTTTTTGAAACACAAGTAGGCCTTGGCAGGGAAGCGAAAACTATTTTATTTTCAGGTAAACTACCCTTTTTGTTCATGATACGACAAAATTTTATTAAGAAAAGTTGTTTAGAATGATAAATTACGGCCCTATGCAAAATTTCAGAAAGATCTGTTGACTTAGAAAACACCGTTATTTTTTAGATAATTGTATTTTATTTTCAGGTAAACTAATTTTTTTGTTTATGATACGGAAAAATTGTATTAAGAAAAGTTGTTCAGAATGAGAAATTGTCGCCCTATACAAAATTTCAGAACGATATGTCGACTTAGATGAAACCGTCATTTTTAATAAATGCAATTTGTTTAATCTAAAAAATAACGGTTTAATCTAAGTCGACAGATCTTTTTGAAATTTAATACAGGGCCATAATTTTTCATTCTGAACAACTTTTCTTAATACAATTATTCCGTATCATGAACAGAAAAAGTAGTTTACCTGAAAATAAAATACAATTATCTAAAAAATAACGGTGTTTTCTAAGTCAACAGATTTTTCTGAAATTTTGCACAGGGCCGTAATTTATCATTCTAAACAACTTTTCTTAATAAAATTTTGCCGTATCATGAACAAAAAGGGTAGTTTACCTAAATAGAAAATAGTTTTCTCACATTTTTCATGGCCGACTTAATTTCTAAAAATTAACACTCTGCTTAAAATTGTTTTCAGACCAAGCAGGGCGGGATCCCAAAACATTAAAATAAAATTGTAAAATTTTTTGTTGATTATACCTATAGTGAACTCAATCCGGGGACACACTGTATAAGTAAAAATTCCAATATCAAAATGATGGAATCGTGGAATTCAATTCCAGACACATTTAGCAGTCTGAAGAAGCTGGATTTTGCTATCTTAACAATATTTTCATCTACCTATGCTTGTGAGTCATTATTTTCAGAAATGAATAACATTAAAGACTCGCTTAGAAGCCGTTTATCAGATGAATCCAGTCCAGCTTGCATTCTGCTAAAAGTAACAAAGTATGGAGCTAATATAAGTTATTTAGCATCTAATTTGCAACAGCAGAAGTAGCACGAATTTTTTCTTTCATTTAAATAAATATAACGTCACTATTGCTATACAAAATGTATATTTTTTGTTGCAAATAAAGAGTTTTCAGTTGATAGTATTTAGTTTTATTTTTTCCCCATTAATTACTAAGTCAAGATTGTTTGATGGCACGGCATAGCCTCATTAAACATTTCTTTAGAAAAAATGGCACGTAGATGAATAAAGGTTCGCCACCTCTGGTATAGACTATAGTATGCTTAACACTCAATGGAACAATACTCAAGAGATAAACTCTCGCATCGAACAAGCCAGAAGCTTATTCCTTAAAATGAGAAAACTGTTAAGTAATCGACATTTAAGCATACAACTACGTCTGCGAATGGTTCGATGCTATGTTTTCCCGGTTCTGTTCTATGGAATGGAAAGCTGGACTCTTACTAAAAACATGTGTAACAAACTTGAGGCTTTTGAGATGTGGACATACAGGAGAGTCTTAAAAATACCTTGGACAGACAAAGTAACAAACAACGAAGTATTAAAGAGACTAAATAAAGATAAGGAAATTTTAAAAACTATCAAAATAAGAAAAATGGTATATCTTGGACATATTATGCGACATGACAGATACCGTATTCTGCAGCTTATTATACAAGGAAAGATACAAGGCAAGAGATCAGTCGGTAGAAGAAGAACTTCATGGCTCAGAAACTTAAGGGAGTGGTACGGAAAGAGCACCACGTCTTTCTTTCGATCTGCGGTCTTCAAGGTTCAAGTAGCCCTTATGATAGCCAACCTCCGCTAGGAGAGGCAGCGAAAGAAGAAGACTATAGTATACACCCTTGCATTACGTCTTTTTGATATTACACAAATTTGATAGTTGTTTTTCTAATCGAACTGCTGCGCTGTTATTTGCATATCGAAAGAGTTCCTATACATTAGCATTAGCTTCACTCGCATTAGTAAGATACACCTGGCATCCTTTAAAGTTCCCAGGATGGTTACTCTTGCGTAGTCGGCATTTTACCCATTTGCAGTTCTTTCAATCGTATTTTTTACACATCTAGATGATTTTGGGCAAAAGTTGCGTGTATGTCCGTAGCATTGGCAGCATTTGCATTGTACTAGTGTTTTTTGTAGTGGTTGTATCACGATTTTGGCATCCGTTAGATACTGTATGTTAAATATTTCTTTATTATTTTCTTGGCGTCCTAATTCAATAACGAATAAGTTTCTGTATTCGTCGTTAGTTTTTGTAATTTTGCATACATCATGTACGCTTCTTGGCTTATATTCTGATTAAGGCTTCGTTGATTTCATCAACCTCCGCAGTGTGGTGGAGGTTCTCGATCACGACTCTATAACTCCTCTTGTGTTTTAGGCTACAAGTACGACGGCAACTTTTTTTTCGGCCAGTAATTTTCAAATTTTTGTGTAATTTTCTATTGTATTGATTTCTAAGCTGACTTATTGCCATTCATAATTTGGTAGTGGTAGTACAAATTTTTAATATTGCTATCAATTCTCCGAAGTAGTCTTAGTTTTTAAAATCTCTTTTTTTATTGACTCCACTTCTTGCAAGTCCTTTAATTTGAGTACTATGCGCTGCATATTGTCCCCCCAAACTACAAGATCAACAGGAACGATTTTAATGAATACTTCTAGTTATTGGGGGTAACGTTCATGTCAGGTGGAAATTTTAACGCTCGCTTCGAGGCAGAGCTTTGTGGAAAGTTGTATAAAGAAAGCGTCTAAATCACTAAAGGTATTGATCATGGATTTATGAATGTGGAAGAAAGTTTTGACCTTTACTAGGATCATTCCTTAGTACCCTTAAACTTAAGCAGAAGCTAGGAATGGGCGGGTGACGTGCAAACAGTCGGGTCACGCCGGGTCGCGGCAGGTCCCGTCGTGAACGTGAGTAATATTTGAAAATCGAGCCGTGAACGTGAGTGAACGTAAGTGAAAATTTATATCCAAGGCGTGATTTACGTTTCACGTTAAATATTTAGTAACGAATAAAGAACTGCAGAGTACCCCGCTCCCCCGCTGGCCGACAAAAGAAAGATCTATAGCTGGAGTGGGTGGTCATTGTACTCCTGCGTGGCAGCCTGCAGCGACGGAGCTTCTCATTATTGTTGTGAATGTTGTGTCTACAGTCAAAAGCAGGTCTGCGTCTATAGGCGACCAAGTACAACTTACTTTTAGTTCCTCGGACGTAAAAGTCCTAAACATGAATTAAAAGCGTTGCCTAGCAACATATACTTTCTTGTACTCGTATCAGTAAGGTAAACGTCAATTCCAATAACAGCTTTTGTTATTAAAAGTAATGTTTTTGAAGACGGTTGCTACGTAGAAACGTTTTTGCGAGAAATCAGTATTTATCCCTTGTTGTAAGCTATTGTAGTCAATTTTCATTTATTTCGTTCTGTCTCTACTATGTATTCTGATTGCAACATATCACGTAAATTATTTCACGTGCACAACAGTTCCTAGTTCAGTTGCGGGTCATTTATTAGTTTTAAATTTGAACATTCTGTTCTATCTGAATTTAAATTTTCAAATAAAAGTTGCGGGCCACGTCGTAAGTGGCGGTTCACGCCGTAAACGTAAGTGAACGTGGGCGGAAACGTGCGTGAACGTGAGCGTTTAAAGCAAACGTAAAACGTGCGTGACGTGAGTGAATACTCAACTCACGCGCCCTTCTCTAAGCATACATTCATTAACAAGAACACAAAACCACAACTTTACAACCAACATACAGACTGGAACCTGTTCAGGAAGAAGGTAGAAAAAGAACTACACCAAACATTACTTTAAAAACTAAAAAAAGGAAGATATAGAAGCGTCGGTACGTATCCTAGCGACCACTATATAACGAACAATATGGAACGCCACACCAGCAATAAAACCCAACCGAAATTATAAATAAAATAAATGCAGAAAGCAGGCTCAGAAGACGAAACCTGTAGGAAAACAAACACATAACAGGGAGGCATAAAAACTAAAATTGATGATCAAGGAATATAAAGAAAGCTGAATTAGGGACTACCTCAAACGGCTAACAGCTACCGCAAGTACCGAATACTCATTATGGAAGGCAACCAAACGTCTGAAACCACTAAGGAGAAAAGATGGAATTTGGGCTAAAATCGACGCCGAGAAAGTCGAAGTCTTTGCACAGAAGCTTATAAAAGCCTTATAAAAGCAAGACTATGACACAAAAGGTTAAAGAAGAATCCCCACCTCTAGAAAGCTTATCATTTCTACCTTACGTTAAAGGCTTGACTGATAAGATAGGACGTGTCCTGCAACGATGCAACATCAAAACTGTTTTCACAAGTAAGGAAACTTTGGGCAACGGCTTCAGATCGGTAAAAGACAAGATTCTAAGTTTAAAAACCGCTGGCTATATCGCATGCCTTGTTCTTGCGGCTCGAGTTACATTGGACAGACTGGTCGTTCAGTTGATCTACGACTTCAGGAACATAAAGGCGATTGCAAACACAAACGCATCACAAAATCAGCCGTAGCCGAGCATACGTTTACAAATGGGCACACTATAGAATTTGATCACGCCAGAGTACTTGCCAGAATACCTCACTACTTCCCGCGAGTGATACGTGAAGTCATAGAAATAGAAAAACATCCAAATAATATCAACAAGGAAGATGGCTTTAAGCTTAGTAAAACGTGGACCCATGTGATACACGATCTAAAGCATTACAACTACTGTGCGTCATACGGCCACGCCCCACGGATTACGTTGCACTCGGACGACCAACCAGCGTTACGCCACTCCGCGCGCCTGGCACGGAGGACTATAAATAGCTCCACACCGACCTTCGGTTCTTAGTGCGACTTTCACTCTGATGATGCAAGCTGCAAAGTCTTGCGAAAGGGTAGTGAATATGGAAGCACAAACAGCAAAGTATACTCGTTCTCAAGATACGCAAACAACACGAGCCACCAAATAGCATGACCATCGCGCGGGTTTTTGCTCGACTTCATAAGGTGCAAGGCACATTAAGCCAGAAAATGCTAGGTGTTCATATACAAATACTACGCGGTCTAAGCCGAAATTCCATGTTAAGAAGAATAATTCAAGTAACCGCGAAAGCCCCAAACAGTATATAATGAAGTATGCATAAACAATCCCCAACCTCAAGTTTTGTGTGATGTACTCCGCTAAATTTCAATGTTTTAGCCAAACAGGGGCAGAGACTAAGAACATATAAAAGAAACATAGAAAGACCGTAGAGAAGATTGATGATACAAATAAAAAAATTGGCAGAATATTGTAAACTGGCGGAAATTTTGAGTTTTAATTTCAAGTCATTACGCAGGGTGCTTGACCAAAATTCGCTAAATGTAATTTCAAACTGGTTACCTCGGGTAAAGCACAGATGCCAGGGTCCGTTCTACTCAAATGTATAAAGTGCAGAAATAAATCGTTTAATGGTTTTTTTTAACTAAATACAAAATAATTTTTGATTAAGGAAAAATAATATTATATACATAAAATATTGTAACACAAAATTTTTTCGGCGTATTAGTTCTGCGTTTTGTTAATTTCGGACGCTCGCAACTCAAACGGCACTTTGGTTTGGCCCGGTTGTGCGGTAGTGATGGGTGAACGTAGGTTCGGATGAGGTAGCTCCGATGTACGTCAATTGAAAACTGTAGATCGGAAACAGACTGTATTTGCGCCGGAAAAGATGGCGTTTGTTATTTCTACTTCACGGGCTGATAAATTCAATGAAAAAGCAGCTCTAATCGGCGGGTAACCGCCGGAAGTTTTACGGCCAGTCCAGACTCACGACCAACGGGCCATTTACTTGCATTGAGGACCATGGATTATGCTGGCAGTCTGGAGATTTCTACTAGTATGCGGGTAAACCGTATTCGAAGTTAAGTTTATTAAAAGGTTATTATAATAATGGCCTGGACGATCAGCTGGTGAGGGAATTAAACGGGGTTTCTAGTAAGATAGGAATCGAATCCACCTGCGCTAGTCGAGTCAGGAAATTATCTAGCAAAATGGGAACCGAATCCACCGGTGCTAGATAGGGTAGGTACTAATAGATTCTAGGCTCCGGGGCCGGGACCTAGAGCTGGTAGTCAGGATCAGGTTCAGGTTCAAGTCTCAAGGCAAGGTAACTAGCTGCGGATTCTTCTTTTATACTCTTCGAGCACATCGATATTGGACCATTTCTAGGGGGAATTTGAGAAGGAACTGCGTGCGTACCGTTTTACGCTAGATCCTGACACCGCGGCTAGGATCACTTTATCGAAAATCCAAACGCTATGAAGATGTAGGCGATGATTGTAACAGTTTTAGCGCCATTCAAATTTCTAGCACACTACTTATTCCTTAGGTAAATTTGATGCGGGGGCTAACATTACAAAATGGCATTAAGTGTTAAAAAAATTATGAATAATGGAAAGGACGAAAGGAAGCTTACATCAAAGAGTCCATAGCGAAACGGTGCTAGCAAAGAAGAAGACTTCTAGTTGGAGTATGGGCTGTAATTAAGTTTAGCCAGTTTACTTTATTTTGTGCCAATGCGTTAATATCTCACTTATTTATTTACTTTCCTTTCAATATTTCTAATGTAAAGCCGTTTTTATAGCTTTTCCTTGGGGGTTTCTAAGAACCGCTCAATACGAATAATAATAAGCTTTCAAAAGAACATAGAAGTATTGAAAGGATATTACTAAATATTGACACAAATAGAAGCACGAATTCATAAAACGATTGTTAGGGTCCGAAGGTGTGGTTGGCGGCAACTTAGAACGCCGTTGGCCGTTGGAAACTTCAGATGGACTAAGTAGCTTTTAGGCACATGATTTAGTATTAGTGCTCTTTTTTTCGAAAGCTTTCCGTACGCAGCTTTATGGTCAATTATTCTTCTGGCCTTCATTTTTTTTCGGACATTTCGAGCATTCTCACTTTTACTTTTAATGCTATGCGACATGTTTATTCGGGGTCTTCTTTTTGGCAATGCTTTGTGAGCGGATTTTCGTCCGAAGAAATCATCGATAACATAGGGCAGTTTTTGTCATATTGGTTCGGTGAACTTTCGCATCCGTCTGATTATCTAAGGATCCGTTAGTATTTTGGAAGTAAAACATCTGTTGACCGCCCATAAACAAAGGTAGAAGTCCCTTATATCTGCTTTCGCGTGGTCTCAGGCTTTTTTCTGTTTTATTTCTTCTGGTTTTCCCTTTCGCTGTTAGTCGCAGTTATTTTGTTTTTCTGCTTCGATATGTTCAAATCCGTTGATGTGTGAAGTAGCTTTGCAAAGCTCTTTTTCCCACCTGTTGTATTGCAGCATCGTCCCTGGGATAAGTCTGAATTCCTGCAACCACGAGCCGGTTCCTGCAGTTTTATTTGAGATTTTCCATCATGCGCCCCAACTATTTGAGATCAGTTTCTTCGATTATTCCAACTTTTTCTACACCTTGTATTACATTGAATCACGCCTATCGTGGAGATTGCTCATCGCAAAACTTGAAGTTTTCGTTGTAAGTTTAGGTATGCAGTAAACAACCACTACTTGATTACCGATTCTACTGTATTGTACTTTTCCCATTGACTTTGTATGTTTTCCGGTTTTATATTGTACGTGTTGTTTGTTAAAATAATATTTTATGATGTGGTTATTTGGTATCTTATAGTTACTGCAAGTTTTCCTAAATGCATCAGGTATATAAAACCATTTTTGAAGATGACGTACAAACCAAGTTATTGATTTCCAATTCGGAATCGGAAGTGATTTCGAAAGAAATCAGAGTCACGATATTTTACAGAAAAGGCAGGGACAATTATCTTTCCATAAACTTCAAGTACAAGGTTATAAAACAGAAATCGTATGGATGAAACTTCTCAACTAACGACGATGTGATAACAATTTTAAAATTTTGTGTAAATGATACTGTTAGGAAGAATAAGACAAAGATTAAAAAAATTAATAATTTGAAGCAACAAGGTCTGCTATTAAGATTTGAGTACCATGAGAGAATTTAAATAAATGCCCTCATCAGGTAAAGTAAATAAGAGCTATTCAAATAACACAGTAGTCGTCAAATACCGTGGCCGTGGAAGAAATCGAAACACGATTGTAGTAGATATCATAAGATTGATGGTTTTATGATTTCCAGGTTTACAGTTGCCGCATTTAAGGTCACATGTACTAGAACAGCTGAAAAAAACTCATTGATAGCAGCGTTTATGGCAACTTTCTTCGGAATTTGAACAGTTTTGCTATCAATAATTTAGTGTATAAATACGCTTCTCATTTAACTCCCACTAAAGGTTGCCTTGAATGTCGTCTATTAAATCCACAGCACTAATGGTAGGGGCTGAATAGTAAAGTTAGTAGAACAAACTGATGGAAATATTCACGGCCCAACAATGTCTACTAACGACGTGTTTTTCATTAATTAATGAACGTCATGTCACAAAGTAAGCCCCTTAGGTCAAGGTAAGAGTTTAATGAAGGGAACTCGTAAACCGTAATGGGACAAAGCTGTAACGCTTTATCTAGTAACGTTAATTGCTTGTTTTAACATTGTTTTGCTGCGCGCGAGTAGTTATCAGATTTAAAACTGTAAACAAAATTGATGAAGAGCAATCTTATTCACACTGAAACACAATTAACCATAATCTGATTACGATAATTGAACCAATGGAAATATTATAAGGCAAACAGTTTATTTTCCCAACTTCATTGCTGATGCTATCTTTTAATATCTAAGCAATATATATTGAATGACCTATTTTCGTTGCAGTTACTTTTGAATTTCCACAATTACAAATTATATGTAGATTACCGACACTCGGCGTTATTAACGCGTATTGCTTATGAATAAGCTGAAGCCGCATATATAGTGAGTAATAGCTCTTATTGCAAGCGTTGAATTAATTGCAGCTTACCGAATATTGATCCTCCTTATCCTTAACGGCATTGAAGAGGTCGTTCAGCGCCCTGACCATGATTCCTGGTTGTGCAGGATCGCCGACCATCGTATGGGTTTTACCTGCTCCCGTTGCTCCATAGGCAAACACTGTAGCGTTGTATCTGCAAAAAAAAAATGCTTGAAGGTTATATTGGTTGTATAATATTTGGAAAAAGATTTGATATGACGTTTTATAACTGCAAATTTGATATACAAATCACAGACTGC
>CALNHX010013511.1:0-15905 GCA_940337035.1 Agriotes lineatus
TAAAAATGCGCGACATCTAACGAGATTTATATAAATCGGCGTTGTATTGTTTCGCCTTCAAGATGCTTAATAGCAAGTTATCTCCTATGTCTGCGTTTGATAGGTGACGCACTCTTTGAAACAAGATAAGTGCCTTGTACCTGCACCACATGGTTAAAGGCTAAGCCTTTTTTGTGTTGGTATAGTTTCCTCGCCTCCAACGAGACGAATGTGTTTTTATCACAAACGTGAAGCGTTTTCTTTCCATAAAAGTCTAGGAATTCGTTTGCGTGTGATGGCTATTTTAAAGCTAGAAATTGCAGTGCAAAACGGCTACCACATGACACATCCTGCAAGTGCAGACGACGCGTGTTATTAATGCTCATAAAATATGAAAACTTTTCATTAGTGTGATTTGCAATACATTGTATGTGTGCTTTAAAATTCTATCTTAGCTCCATAATTTATTACCCTCTACCGTCATAATTCACAGTTATTGATGGCAGACGTTACGTAAAACTACTAAATTGCGCCTGTGCACTGTTAAACTTAATAACTAATAGCGACATTCAATCTCCATCACTTGCACATAGTCAAACCAGAAATGTTAAGCACCAATAAACGGATATCGTTGTGGCTTTTAACCAAGAGCGTTTTTACGAACAAGTTCAAAGTTTGTTTAACAATGAAAACCATCCTGCTTTAATTTAAAATTTTGCAATTTCCGCTTTTGATGTAAAATACAAGTAATGGTCATCTGAGGACAATATAAATTGGTTTAAAATTTAGCAAAAGAAGGAGAATAATACATTAATTGGCACATAGGAAATTTATATCCTGTAGCGTATGCAACACACCATACAGAAGGCGATTACAAGAATTGGATGTCACTGGTTTCATCCTTCAAATTCCAACCTATTTTACAATGGGATTACATGTGCCCTTAAGTGAGAGTGTTTAGGAAGTACAAGCACCAGTTATTTGCAATTTTAATAAAAACATTTCAATTTGCGAACCTTAATATCATACGTTCTTTAAATGCAGCACTCGTTGAATTAACAAAACTGAATGAAAATGTCTACTGACCTATGCCATATCTAGAAACATACACGACACGTTATATAAATTATTATTTATATGTTACTTACTTACTTAATCCATCGTCCTTTTCTACCTTACGGTGTAGAGGTGTTGGCTATGACTTTCCTCCAAACCATTCGATGTTTAGCCTTAGTCATTGCCCAGTACCATTTAAGATCTTGATTACAGAATTCTTCCTATTTCGTTATTCCAGGTGTTAAGCGGTCTCCCTCTCTTGCGTTTTTTATCACTACCCATAGTCCAAATGCTTTTAACCATTCGGTCTTCATTCATCCGTATCATGTGCCCGAACCACATCAGTTGCCTATTTTCAATAATATTCAACACTGGCACGGTATTACACCACTTGCGAATTACACTGTTTCTGATTTTGTCCCTTTTTGTTATACCCATCACCGCACGCAAATGTCGCATTTCACACGCTTGGATTCTACTTCGACCTCTGTCATTTATGGTCCAGGTTTCGCTGCCATATATTAAAACGGGTACATATACACTGTTAAATATGCGTATCTCAGTTTTTTTACTTACTTTTCTTGTCCGTATGAAAACCTTATTCAAGGCATAAAACATTTTTGTAGCACTTACAATACGGTTGTCTAGTTCTTGCTCTAGATCTCCTCGGGCATTCAGAACCGAACCCAGGTACTTAAAGTTTTCGCTCTGTCTAATAAATCTATTGTCAAGATTAATGTATATATTAGCAGGAGGTGTATTTTTTACCATTATGATTTCTGTTTTCTCAGTATTAATTTTCATTCCATATTTTATGAAGGCGTCATTCCAAATCTTGATATTTTTTTGTAGGGCTTCTTCATCCGTAGCTAGGATCACAAGGTCATCGGCATAAATTAATTGATTGACATACACAGGTACTAAGTTTCTCACCCCCACTTTCATTTTGTTACATACACTTTGGCACTCTTTTGCAATCTCATCTATTAGCACTATAAATAGTAGTGGACTTAAAATACTACCCTGCCGTACTCCCATAAGTGTGATAAATTCCTGAGATTGGTGATTGGATGTCCTTATTATATTTCTGGTACTACTATATAGAGATCTGATAGCACGTAATAAATTTCCTCTTACACCTCTCTTTTCTAAAATCTCCCAGATTTTCTGCTTTGGGGCAGGGTCAAAGGCCTTTTCTAGGTCCACAAAACATATAATCAAACTGTCATTAAACTGTAATGCCCTTTCTACTAATTGTCTCACTGCGAAGATTAAATCCGTTGTGCCTCTTCCTGGTCTGAAGCCGCCTTGACTATCATCTAAAGTTTTGTCCACAATTATTGTCCTTAGTTTCCTTTCAAGTAAGATTTCGTAGATTTTACTGGTGACTGATAATATTGAGATACCTCTATAGTTGGAGCATTTTTTACCATCCCTTTTTTATGCATCGGTAGTATAACAGCCAAGGACCAGTCTTTAAGTATGCATCCGGATTTCCAGGCACTATTTATTATTTTATGCAATAATTGTAAGGCCTCACCATGAATGTACTTAATCAGTTCCGCTTTCATGTCGTCACAACCTGCGGCTTTCCCATTTTTTAATTTGCAAATTGACTCTATTAGTTCTTTCATAGAAATCTCGTTTGGTAAGTTTAGGTCCTCCACTATCACCCGGCTCTCTTGCGAAATCATCCTTCCCACATCCGCACCTTCATTCAGCATTTCTTCAAAGTATTGCTTCCAACTTTCTGCGATTTGATTTTCCGCTGTTAATATATTTCCTTCAGTATCTTCGATACCAACTGTTTTATTTATACGACCTTTTCGCAGATTTTTCAGTGTTTTATACAATAATTTAGCATTGTCTCTGCTGTCCCTTTCCATCTTATGAACAAACGTTTCCCATTCCTTCTTTTTAGCTACCTTAATCACACTCTTAACTTTTGTTCTCTGTTCCTTATATTTCTCATAATTAATATTGGTTTTATTACACAGGTATGTTTGTCATAGTTTTTTCTTGATCTTGATTTCATTTTGTATGTCGCTATTCCACCAGGCAGTTCTTTTTTGTCCACCACTAACTGACACACCACACACTTCTTCTGTTGTGGTGCATATTGCTTGTCTAAAAATTCTCCAGAGGTCATCCACTCCATTGTCTCTCCAAATGATACTTTCCAGCTTTTTATTCAGTTTTCTACAGTAATCTGTTCTTACTTCTTTTTGTTGTAACCTATGTACCCTGTAACTCCTTTGTTTATTAAGGCCGTTCTTGACATTTTCTCTTGATTCCTTTACTCTTTTTACTTTAGTACCGACTGAATAGTGATCAGATCCAATTTCAAATCCTCTTTTTACTCGGACATCAAGAAGATTCTTGCTAAAATCATTACGGGCTAATATCAAGTCTATAATTGATCTTTCATATCTGGATTTTCTTACACGAGTGTACTTATGTATATATTTATGATTGTAAAAAGTATTGCACACTTTAAATGAGTTTAGTAAGCAGAAGTCAATAATTCTTTGTCCATTACTGTTTTTAACAATTTCTCCATATTTTCTTACTGGAAAGTCTTTCTCGGAGTTTGACCCAACTCTACCATTGAGGTCCCCAATTATCATCAGATTATTCTTAGCTTTATCAACTTCATCTTGCAGTTCGTCCCAAAATAAATCTTTCTGTTTGTTGTTTGGAGTCATTTTCATTTGGTCCATAGCAAATAAGTATAGTGATCTTCTGACAACTAAGTGTTCCACTGTGAATTCTTAATAATCTCTCCGATATAACCTTCCAATTTGATATGTCTCGAATAAAATCTCTATGTATTATTAGATTTATAGTTAAAAGATTAATTATTTAAGCGATATGATCTTGAAAATCCCAGCGTTCCGTACCGTAATTGTAGGTGACTTGTTTTTGGTTTTGTTTACAGTTAATTTTGCATTATTTGGGCTAGTTACCTGCATAAAAAGGTGACTTGAAACAAAATTAATATTTTGAAACTGGCAACTGAATGTTTTTGGTGCTATCGTGCAGAAAGAAACTAAAATATAAGTTTCAAGATGTTTAATATATTTTTTTTAAATGCTTAAGAATGCAAAACAGGTATATTTAATAAACAATCAAATTACAAATTTTAAGGTTCTCCCTCTTAGAATAATAGGTGATCCCACTTTTTTACAACTTGTGCCATCCCTATTCGGATTTTTTTATTAATCACGTTACAATCTGTCTCATAGGCACATTCAGTAATTTGTTTAACATGGTTAAATTACTTAAGATAGAGTATCCAATGATATCTCTTCTATATTAAACTAAACCCGTTTTTATCCTATAAGCTACAGAAGGGCATGCGACGTCAACTGTAATATTTTCGCTTGCTTCATCAATTTCGAAAAGGCTTTCGACAGAGTGAGGCATAACAAGTTAATAGACCTACTTTTTCAATCTGGGCTAGATGATAAAGATATCCAAATATCCAACCTATATTGGCAGCAGAACGCTTGTGTTCGGGTGGAAAACAACATCTCTGAAACGTTTGAGATCAGTCAGGATGTTCGGCAGGGCTGCTTGCTCTCTCCGCTGCTATTCAATATATATTCGGAAAAACTATTCCAAGAAGCACTTGATGAAGAGGAAGAAGAAGGCATTCTACTAAATGGCGTACGTATCAACAACTTTAGATATGCAGATGATGCTGTCCTGCTCGCCGATACTGCTGAGGGACTTCAAAGACTAATAGAGAAGGTAGCAAGAATAAGTGAAGCATATAACATGCGGCTAAATAAAAATAAAGCAAAGGTCTTGATAATCAGCAAAAATAAGACCATCACAGGTCAATTCCATGTCAATGGTATTCCACTACAAACAGTTACAACAATAACATATCTGGAAATATCTTTGAACAATAATTGGAACCAATCACAGGAAATAAAAATCAGAATTGCAAAAGCCAGAACCGCCTTCAACCGCATGAAGAATGTACTATGCAACATGCAATACTGTTGTATGGCGTCGAAGCTTGGACATTGACTGATGCAAGCTGTAAACATCTAGAAGCCTTTGAAATGTACTGTTATCGACGCATGCTTAGAATCTCCTAGGTATACCACGTATCGAATGAAACCGTACTCCAACGCATAGGAAAGGAAAAAGAAATCATGCAAACAGTTAAGGAAAGAAAACTCTCTTACTTTGGGCATATTATATGGAATAGTAAATACAGCTTGCTACAGCTCATAATACAGGGTAAATTCGATGGCAAGAGAGGACCTGGACGACGCAGAATATCTTGGTTGCACAACTTAAGGCAGTTAATAAAATTAAATGGGCCAGAATGATCGCCAACGTCCATTGAGGATAGGGCACAATAAGAAGAAGAAGCTACATACGCACATACACACACATATCAAGCAAATCTGTCGATATCAGGGGTTTGAATCGTTTTAACCGCGGTTGCTCTTTATCACTTTTTTTAAGCACTCAATTATATTATTTGGATGGCTACTGAGCCGATCTTGGTAACATGCACTGTATTCTTGAATTTCTTGATTGATGGTAGGTATTGCAAGATCACGTTGTATAACTTCATTCGGCATGTACCATAGCGTGTCTACTATGCGTCTAACAACTTTAGATTGGAAACGCCTCAATATCTCTAAGTTGGATTTTTAGCTGTGTCCTATTTTTCAACGAGAGTTGCGATTTGCATCCTATCAGCCAGTACATTTTTTGCAGTTTTAGCCCCAGCTGTTCTTGTTTTTTCCAGATACGTGTCCTCCACGTCAGTCTCCTGTCTAAATGAATTCTCAGGTATCTTGAATTATCAGCTTGGGGGATCTGTTGACCATTTAGCACCACCGGTGGGCAGGTATCTCTTCTTAACGTGAACGTTACATGCACTGATTTAGTTTAATTAATTTTTGTATGCCACTATTTGCACCATCACTGAAGTTTATTTAGGTGAATATGAAGTGGTTGAGTCGCTTGTTTTACCTCTGTATAGGAAGCAAAAATTGACGTATTGTCAGCGATAGTGGCAACTATATTCTCAGTTGTTGTTGGTAGATCCATTATAAATAACAAATACAATTCTGGACCCAGCACACTGCCCTGAGAGACCCTGGAATTAATATGGTACAAAGATGTTTATTCGCTGCTGTATTTGATAAGAAAGTGGCTATTAGTTAAGTACTTCTTAATTTGATAAAGTAGGCCATTGTGCCAAACCTCATCGAAGGCTTGCGTTATATCTAAGAATACTGCAAAACAGTATTTTTTGTTTTCAAAGTCGTTGGTGATTCTGTCTACTACTCTAGGCACCTGTTCAATGATGGCATGACTCCTACGAAGGTTGGTCAGTTGGTCGTTCGACGTATTAGTAATAACGTTTCTAATAGGAGCTTTTCAAACGCCTTTGGCAATATTGGCAGTAGGCTAATAGACCTGTATGATTTTTGGTCTTTGGGTTTGCCAGGTTATGGAATTACAATTATAACTGCTACCGTCTACTATTGAGGAAAATATTTTAAACTTAAAATTGCATTAAATAATTGAGTTATAAATTTGTATCCTGGCTTTGACAGTTCCTTAAATATTTTCCCAGTAATCAGTTCATAACCCGGGGCTTTATGTGGTTTCAAGTTTCTAAAAATTGTGTTCTCGATCACGTTTATTCTAAACTTTTTAATGAAAAGACAGTGGATAAAGCGCTTCTAGGTACCCATGTATCTCTTTGCCAGAATTATCATCCAATAGAAATGGTTTGAAGACATTTGCTAAATGATATGCAAAAGTGAATGCCTTTTCATGATCGCTCTTTGCCCAAGTATTGTTAGCAGCACGAATGGGTGTCTTGTGTTGTAGAGGTTGTCGTTTTAGATTTCTTGTAGCTTGCCAGAGCGAGTAGTCATCAGCTTCGAGGGGTGATAAGTTTTTTAAATAATTTTGTGTAGCGTGTTTTTGATGTTTAAAAGTAGTTTCTTGAGGTTTGCAGTTGCTCGATTTAGTACCTGTTTATCGTACAGTGATAGCAAAGATAAGTGGAAAAACATAGCCATTATTTTAGAACTTGGTCTAAGGTATTCTATGTACTTCTTCTCTTTGGAAACTACTTTTCCTACAGTCTTTTCTCTTTTTTTATTCTTATAAACTTCACTGAAATAAATCCTCCCTCCTGTATTTGATCTAGAGTAATTTCAGCAGTATCTATTGTAAATGTGCTGTTTGAATTAACATGTTCTTAATTTGAATTAACGATTTCTTGACCTGGATTAATATATTCTTGGTCTAAATTCGTAGTTTCTTCGTCTAAATGAATCTCATCTTCATTGTCACTGTCACTAACCATTTGTGAAATCATTGATGTTGTTGATACTGTTCTAACTTCCTGTAAAAGTCTTTTTAGTACTCTGTTACGATTTATTGGATATAGCCCAGTTGCTACAAAACCAGTCTTCGGTGGTTAGATTTTTCCAAGCTTTAAGCTCTTTTTCCCAAGTAACCTTGATTGGTCAAAACCGGAAACATCAAACAGTTGGGTTAAATGCGTGCTGTTTGGTGGGAGAAGTTAACTTTTCTTCGTGGCATTTCTTAATAACTGCTCCAAATAAATGGATCTCAAGGTTATCACCAGTACTTGTTTTGGGACCAGTAAGACGTCTAAAGGGTGGTACTATGATTTTGAAAAACAAGTAACCTCTAGTCTAAACAGTCTCTCTTGCTCTGGTTGTAGGCCAGTTTTCTCATCCACTTTGAGTGCAGGTTGACCATAAATTGTCTGGTGTATCTATTGTATAAGCACAGATGGACTTTATAAGAGGGATTTTGCTTCTTTTAAAAACTACACTACCATGGAGAATTTAAAATTGGATATACGAGTTGTTTAGAAATTAAGTTAATGTGAAATTAGCTAAAGCGAGAGCAGACAAATATTTTATAAAGAATTACTTTTCTACGAAAAATAAAAAATAAAAAAATCCTCTTGTAAAGGCTATCCGGTATATACTGAAGAGACATAACCCACGACCCACTTATGGCAAACATTACAGAATGAGCTGTTTTTTGTTGAAACACAGACTTTCTTCATGTGATCATGCGGCGTTTTTAAGGTTTTCAATGAAGAATTGAAATATCTATCTGCGTCCACCAATTTTCTTTTTATATAGAGGCAGATTTCAAGTTACCTGAAAACTGGCAATTTTTATTTGTTTATTGAGGTTATGTACACTTCACTTTTTACATGCTATTCTAGATTATCTTACAGAAACTCGTTTAGTCGACCGCTGCCATCTGCATACTAAATGCAAATGTACACTACCTCTAGCAGGTATCCCAATTTTTGTACGATATCGCTACCAACCGTAAGATGACACCACAAGTAAAAAATGATGCTACTATTTTGTTTCAAGTCACCCACAATGACGGTACTTGTCAATAATTGTTGTAAAGCAGTGGCCTATATAAACAAAGGAAATGCACACCCTTAGAGTCATTAATAATAATGTACAAAAAGTAATGATGAGAACGTTTAACAGAAATTCTTCACCTTTTCAGGCTACATAGTGTCGATAAAACAACTGAATATAGCTACTGATTAGACTACATGCTGACACACTAATATTAATTTGCTGATATTGATATTCCTCCGCGTATTATCACTTACTAATATTAAACGAATGAAATTTATCACTTTTATTTTCTACAGAAGATTATATATGATAAAGCATGCCATGTTGCAATTCTGAATTATATGACACAAATCGCTCTTTTCATAATGGTCAACATTTCTTGTCCGGCTTTTTTCATTTTGCCAGGAAAAATGAAAGACACTTTTTCCATATCTTTCTCTAATTATTCTTGCTAACGATGTGAAGGAAACGCTAGAAAGTTTGGAAGTCTTCAGTAATTTCTGATATTTTATTAATATTGAAAAAGTTTGTGAACAATTCCATGAGACTGACTATTAATATGTTTACTTTTCTCAGACATATTGAAGCTTAAGAATAACTGATATCAACAGCTTAATTGTAGGTAAGCTAAGATGGGCAAAGTACGACCCAAAAGTGATAAGTGTAACTTTCAATCGCAGTAACGCCAATAATGTTTGCTAACGGAATTTTTATATATAACATAATGTATTTGATTCGATAAAGTATTGTTGGATATTTTTTTAAATTTTAATCTACCGTGGTAAAAAAGGGTAAAGGTTTAAGGTAATTTCAATTCCCCCAACTGGGGGCGGGCTGCTATAGGGACCTTGCGTCCGTCTTCAGCCAAGAACGGGAATTTTAGGATGGGCGAGAGAAAGGAGGGGTGAAGAATGGAAGAAAGACCAGAAAAGGTGGAGAAGTGCTGCCCCGGCATTCGCCTCGGAGAAGGTACTCTGTTGACTCAGGAAAACCACCTAAAAACCTGAATCAAAGCAGACGGCGCGGGAATCGAACCCACGACCTCCCGAATGTTAAGTATCTACCGTGGACGGACCTTTTTCTCCGAACACAATACTGTTATTAACAAACGGGACTAGTGCAATACAACCTGAAGTATATTCTTTACTGTACAGCGAACCGAAAATCATTGTTTTGCAGGATATACAAGCTACTAACTTTTAACTGCCGAGATATTTATCCGAAATTACTGAAATAAGAGCTGTGGAAAACAACACAAAGCTGTTTTATTGAAAAAAACTACAGTAGAGATATCTTATATATATTTCTAAAAGTCCTGACTGACTGACTCATCAACGCCCAGCCCAAACTCTTGGACCTAGAAAGCTGAAATTTTGCACAGAGGTTCCCTTTATGATGTATACAAGGAATAAGGAAGGATATTTCGAAATTCAACCCCTAAAGGGGTAAAATGGGGGTTCCAATTTTGTATGAAAAAATCATATTAAATAAACATTTCGACTTGAAACTTCGTAGGAGTACTCCTAAAAACAAATAAGCAAACACGTATTTCGTGATTTTCCGAAAATCAACCCCTTAGGGGGTGAAATGGGGTAAGTAAGCCTAAAAATCGATATGGGTGTCGTTATTGAGGTTTATTGGGACGTTGATTGCGAAAATGGCATTTATTTTTAAGTCCAAGACGGTGAACATGACATAAGGGAAGAAACGGGACGGGACGGGACTAGACTGGATGGAACGGGACGGACTGGACGGGACGGAACTGAGCGGGACGGGACTGGACGGGAAGGGAAGGGACGGAACGGGACGGAACGGGACGGAACGGGACGGGACGGGACGGGGCAAAGCGGGACGGGGCGGTTCGGGGCGGGACGGACGGGACGGAAAGGGAAGGAAAAAGATGGGATGGAAGGGGAGGGGATGGGATGGAAGAGGAGGGGCGGGACGGGACGGGAAGGGACGGGACTGGACGGGAGGGAAAGGGGCGGGACGGGACGTGAAGGGTCGAGACGGGGCGGGGCGGGGCGGAACATTATTTAATACACAAATAACGAACCTCGCGCGAACGAAGTCGCGGGTAAAAGCTAGTAACAAATAAAATTATAATTCTAATTCAGTCCATATATAATAAGTAACAAATAAGTATTAAATAATTTATAATAAGTAAGTACTTACCTCCTAAACACAATACACAATTTCTAAATAAGTCCATACTTATTAACTTAGAACCTTTAACGGACTCCGGAAAAACATATTTTTAGAAATCACTATGTGGTAAGTAACAGTTTTGGTTGTGGGAGCTTTTCTGTGATATCCGACAGAAAAATTGAGCATTTGTCGTGTTTATCCAGCCGATATTCACATGGATTTTTTCAACTTGCGTAAACACGTCCTTTAAGTTTCATCGTCTGAAACTCCTGCTACGAGACATACATATTTGGAAGTTTTCCTCTTCCCATAAAAATGCGATAAAACGAAGTGGCCATGTTGAATTGTGAGGATTTGATTTTCATCATTATTGATTGTTTCATCTTTTCCCTGCTTTGCGGATTATTTTTTGAGAATTCAGAAAATCACCTTTTTCCTCCTTTTCAGCATCTGACAAATCAGCGAACTCGGTTATTCTGTCACTACTAGCATCACTTATCTAATAATCTAAGTCACTTTCGTCAGAACTATTGAACAATGTTTTTCTTCTTTTGAACATTTTTTTTTCTTTTTGGAAACTTTATTCTCTCCTGTTCTTTGTTGAAAATGTGTAACATCTTTCTGTGTTATCACCTCTACTCCTAAGCAAACTCATTTTCTTGGTTGCTTTGTACGAACCTGATCTCGTTTGATGAATTTTAGTAAGAGCTCTTGAAAACTAGCTCCGGTTTTATGCGAGTTATTGTCATCTTGCAACTGAACATTTACGTACCATTGCTGGTGCGCCCGTTGAACTTTCTTGATCTTGGTTTAGAATTTCAGAATTTTGATCTAATGGCGGATCCGGCGGAATCTGATAATCATTATGCATTTTGGATGTTGACGTTGGCATCTGATCATTATCTTGCGCACTGAATTTTGAAGGCATCATCTAATGATCTGAGGGTAAACTTTCGTCAGCAATTTTCTGGTCCGAGAGAATTTCCATGTTTGAGAAACAGTTGGATCAAATAATTCTACGGGTACGACATTTCGGTTAGTTATTGGACAAATTCCAGCTTTAACAAATCCAGTTATTATTATTTCTGGCTTAGTGAACCACCATTTCTCCAAACAGGGAATACAGTCAGCTGTAATTTTCTTCTTCGGGAGTAGAGTCTGTTCTCCTACCATAACTTGAACTTAATTTACCTCTTCGTCCTTTAACATGATCACCAAGCGTTTAGGTATTTGTATATGTTGCTAGCTCTATACATTGTTAACGCACCACTTTTGACAGGGTCTACTGCTATTGTGAGTATCTCTTGAGAATATTCTGCTCCTCTATTACTTTTACACAAATAATTGTGAACCATTGTTCATCTGAAAAGGAAGGAAACATGCTTTTAATTTTAAATTCTAATACGGGGCAAGTGCACTCTATTGACTGCACTTACCCCACTAAAATAACTACACTTACCCCGGCAATTAAAATGGCCGGGGTAAATGCGACCAACCCACAAAAAAGTAATTTTATGTAAACAAGAAGAAAAATGCCCTTAGAATAATGAATATAACATAAAAACCTACTTACTCACCAAAAATCACTACAAAAAGATCGTTAATTTTGAAGATGTTGGACGATTATCAAAACACCACTAACTCGTCTCACAACTGAAATTACAAGCAACCTTTCGCACGTGTCTTTTACAACAATAATGGAACCGAACATCCCCAGCCAGTCAAATAGGGAAGAATATGTTAGTTAGATGTCCTATGCATAGATGGCAGTGCAATATATGCATAAATGTGAAATATAATGGCAAAAACTGCACTTGCCCCGGAGATGCACTTGCCCCACCTTATTTGAATTAGAAATTACCCAAACATGTATTCAGTTGAGGTGGTGAAACAACTAAAATAGATATATATTGTTAGGATACTACCCTAATGTGGTTAGAATCAAATTTGTTAAAATTGAGAAATTACAGTGGGTTGGAAATGGTTTGGATTTATTCAGGGATAAGGTGGATATGTGTATGAAAAAAAACAGGTGGATTTGAAAATAATATAATATTGATAAAATACAGTTTGAAAATGAATGACAAATACTTAACTTGAAATAAAATAAAGTAGGTTTAATTCAGATAGATAAGACTAGAGTGTATAAAAAAGAAAATTGGTAGTAGTTAGAAAATTTGTTTCTAATTATTAAGAATAAACAACTTGTAAAAAAATTTAACGAATTTAATTTGGAGTCATTAAAGTATCTAAAATTAACCCTAGTTTATTATAAAAATGTTTGGATAATGAAAGGGTAATACTAAAATTTATGTGGTGAAAGATTTAAACATACCGGGTGTCCGTTCTCAAAGTCGAACATAGGCGATTAACATTGTATTGAATGTTTTTGCCGATTTCTGCTCGCCAATTCAACTTACAGGAAAGGTAATGGTATCAATGAAAAGATAAAATTATTACGCGTCAAATGATACCAATAATAATATTCAAGGTGCGATTTTTATTTTAAAATACTAATTTAAAACTTCGAAATTTTTAAATATGCCATGCCTTGCTTTTCAAGTTGGATAGCATTTGTCAAAAAAATTGGTAATTAGTTGGCGTAATCAAGTATTTTCTGTCAACGTCTGTTAAAATTATCTACAGAAAAATGAATTATTTCAATGAAGAATAAGTAAATGCCCTAATGTTAATTGCCTATGTTCGACTTTGAGAATGGACACCCGGTATAAGAAGAATAACAGATATAAAACTAAGGATGGTTACAAGTATGTAGTTTAAAATAAGCAAACAGAATTAATATATAAAAAGCGAATAACTGGAGAATATGAAGTCAAGTTTAGTGGAAAAATACATTTAACGTCAGACATTAATTGAATTGGATTGCATCGGGCTGTTCAGTAATAAGGGCGAGTTCCAGAGGAGCATCATCAGTTAAGAGTTCCAGGAAGTTTGGCAGCGGCAGTGAAGGAAGTTTGGTGCAGCAGTAAAGGAAGTCATCGTCTGCAGATTTGGTCGGTTGACTACATTCTGAGGGATCTTTCATTGCTGGAAGGTGCGTTAGAGCTTGGAGCAGTAGGCAGAGAGGAGCTGGTTGGTTTTAATTCTGGACAGTGTGGAGATCAATTGAAAGGTAATTACTAGAAAAGGCAAATAAAAGACTAGAAAAGTGAATTAGTTAGCAAAGAATTACTTACTGTGTTTTCTAATATTGTTGTGAAATAGGAAGGTAGTCTGGTGTTTGTCATTTGAATTTCAAATCTGTTTGTTGACATTTGGTTGACATAAGTATTGACTTATGCATGTGATACACTTGCGTGCATAGAAATCGGCCCACTGTAAACTTTTGACTTTAACTATATTTTTTTTAGAAAGTATGAATCAGATCAAAAAAATATATACGCTGTTTGAAAGACAATTTAATATGCTTTAATATGAGTTAACATTTATTAAAATCTATGTCGGTTTCTTAGGCTTAACATAGTGAAATTAATACATGAAACAAATTATTTTTTTTATTTCGAAAAAAAGTATGGTTATTTACAATTATCTAACTTAACACTTAATTTTTAATAATGGGTATGACCCCCTCTTGTCCTACTAACATCTCTCATGCGATTAGGCCTAGATCGAATCAAGTTCGCTATTGTTTCTTGTGGGATGTTAAGCCACCCTTCTTCTACTGCAACCATAAGCTCTGGGATCGAAGTTGGGGTACGAAGTCCAGCTCCAATTCTTCGTTTTAGTTCATCCCATAAATGTTCGATCGGGTTTAGGTCGGGACTGCGTGCTGGCCACTCCATAACCCGAAAGCCGACTTCTGTAATGTAATATTGTAAGATTCTTGCAGTGTGCGGCCTTGCTTTATCATACATAAAAAGAAATTCGTTTCCAATGTAGTCGACGTAAGGTACCACATGAACTGCTAAAATCTCCTCGATGTACCTAGCACCCGTTAAACCTCCTCTCCCGTGACCACGGTCGCCCCTACGGATGAAAGCAGGGTCGGTTCGTGCTCCCATAGAAATTGCACCCCAGATCATGCAGGAACCACCTCCATAAGCAATCCGCTCTTCAATGCAGCATTCTACAAATCGCATTCTTGGTCTCCGGTACACTTTTCTTCTTCGGTTGCTACCATAGAGGCATATCCTGGTCTGATCTGAGAACAGAACAGACCCCCACTGTTGCACTGTTCAATTCAGATGATCCAGTGCAAAACGCAGGCGTGCTTGACGACGAGCTGGGGTAAGTTTTGGACCAATCGGAGGCGTTTTAGGGGTCAGGTTACTTTCTTGCAGTCTTCGTCTTACGGTTCACTGACTAATAGCCACTCCTCGTATTTCACGAGCTGTTGTTGCACTTGAACCGCATTAAGGTGACGATTTCTTAATGTTGTTGACACAATAAAGCGGTCATCACGAGCCGTTGTAAATCGCTTTCTGCCTGTTCCCGGTCGCCTATAAAAGGATCCAGTCTCCTCATAACGTTGGCACACTCTTCGAACCGCTGCGCGTGTTATACCCAGTTGTCGAGCAACAGCTCGCTGGCTATGTCCATTGTCGATTAAGGCAATTACTTGGCGGCTTTTTCCGGTGTAGTATGCATTACACTAACACACTTGAAAACTAATCAAATTACAAAAAACAAATAATGTGCAAATTTCAATTGCAAAGGCAATAATTTCAATCTTTCACAAGTTTTTTATTCTCCTTATAATAACCACATAAATACGTTTCATTTGGTTACCGGTTGTTACGCATATAAACGAAAAGCACTCTTGATAAATTTTAACGCATATTAAAGCATATTAAATTGTCTTTCAACAGCGTATATTTTGTTTTTATCTGATGAATACTTTCTAAAAAAAATATAGTTAAAGTCAAAAGTGTACAGCGGGCCTATTTCTATGCACGCAAGTGTATTTAAAACATTAGAAAATCAATCTTTCAGAAAGCAAGTAACTAGATAAAAGAACCCACCCCTGTTGAGTTTTTAGGAGCTATCAATAATAGTTATTATTGACATTAAAATACATAATAGGGCAATTTGTAATTAAAAAACCTCAATATCAATACTTGAAGGTTCAGTACATATTAAAGGCACAGTAACGTGTAGACAGTGCCATATGTATGATACGGTCAAATCTCGATGATTCAGAATAATTATATTCAGCAAATTCAGTCTCTTCAAGTTTAGTAGAAACTTGGTTTGCAGTGTACCTATTTATTTCAGAATTCGTGCTTTTCAAGCAGGCGCATCTTCGTTCCAGGTTAGAGTCAGTGTAATTGTTTGTATTGGCTGCCG
>CALNHX010013512.1:0-15903 GCA_940337035.1 Agriotes lineatus
AATAAGGCGAAAATGGGTTCAAAGCAGACGTTTTTTTGTGTAAGCTATAGGAGATCAAGAGTTTTTCCCGTTTTAAGAAGTGTGGCTCAAGGCTTTGTTTGCAGATTAATTCATATGTACTTTCTATCTGTCGATTTGGCAAATAATTCTGAATTTGAATTTAAAATTCTTTTCTCATATGAAGGCTAATAAATGCGGTAATATGTCGCCTTAAAGTTATTACGATTTTAACGCAAAAGTTTCTATTCTATATGTTGATGGTATGATGCTTACAGCAATTCTGGCTGCATTGCTAACTTACGAATGTTAATGAAAGATTGAAATAGGCCTAGAATTGGTATTGTATTTATTACAACAGTAAGAGTCACTAGCAAACATTCATAATTACATAAAACGTAATTAGCAATCGCTGTAGTTAATTAACAGAGGTTAATAATTGTACAAAACAGTATCGTCAGGGTTGCGATCAGATTGTATTCAAATTTGTGCTCAATATGGCAAATGTAGCTAAGTTTATGATGGCTGATAGATTATTTGTGTAACGTCAGAACACGATAATGAAGTCGCTTTAATGCAAAGGTGTTTCGAAGCGTTACATAGGTTTAGCCTGTGTGAGATGGCCTTCGAATCTAATTCAACAAATTGGGAGCTGCGAGAAGCGGATAGCAACGTGCAGCACCTAGAGGAGGTTGGTCCGTGATGCAGAGGCAGGCAGCTGCAGCTGAAATATCGCCTGGAAGCAAATACGAGCTTGGCGTCCTTTCCAAGGGTGGCCAGTGCGAGCTCATCTTTCGAGCCGAGATTCAACAAGATTTGGAACTGCAGGAAGCGGACAGAAAGGCGCAGGACCTAGAGGAGTTCTGGTCCGTTATCTAGAGGGAGGCAGCAACAGCTGAAACCTTTCCAGGAAGCAAATACAAGTTTGGCTTCTTTTGATGGAGACCGAAGGCGCGGTCAGCGTTTCTTGGAGGAAAAACAAATGGGTGTTGGTGTCCTTTTGCACAAACAAATTCCAGGTTAACCAAACTTTTTGAATCTTATAAAAGCATGGTAATAATTTGTTATGGGCCAAAAGTCACTTTTCGTATTAATTTAACGATTTGCCTTATCCCTGCCTAATTCAAGGCACTTTGCACATTTCGCTCTAACTATTTACCCTATAATAGCCTAGTTTTAGTTACCCATTTCCTCGAGTAAAGTCACTGCAGATTAGGCCTCACGTTGTACGCGTGCTATGTTGGTTGCAGATGCGATTTTTCTGCAAATTTGGAATTTTCTGGGCCTAGCTGTCAAATTATCATTAGCCATTTTGACTTGTCAGAAGATGGATGTGGTGAAAAGCATCTTTGGTTAATCGATGCACGAATATTTGTAATTCGGTTTTGTCACGCTCATCCTAGCATGAAAATGTATATTTTGGTGTGAAATTGGTCCGGGAGACGTCCCCGACGTTTTTGTTGTGATACATTTCAAGCACGGATTTTTGTCCGGAATTCATCTGACAAGCACATGTAACTACTTGGGCGATTTGGAGCATAACACCTCACGGTATGCTATTTTGACAATTACTGGTTATATTTCTAAGGCAGAATGTTGTCCCTTTTAGCTCCCTTTTGGTACGGGCGGTGAACGCACTCAGCTTCCCTTTGGTACGGGCGGTGAAAGCACTCAGATTAGGAAACAGTCCTTTGGTATGAACTAACGCATCTCTGTTGGTGTGCTGCGAGCTTTGTACATGGTGGCGCAGATCTCTTCGAAGCATTTGGTTGATGGATTTGGCCCCTCTTGGAGAGCACTCTCTCCAGGCAGTTGCTGCAGTCGGCTGGCTGTGAGTTTGGGAGACTTCCAGTCCCTAAAACAGGCTAGCAGATTTACTGGCCCGAGATCTCTGCGTTACCTGCGATGAAGCCCATTGGAACACCTGGCTTCCTCGACATCGTGCAGTAGGCCTCCGATTTAGCACGTTCGTCACCTGGTGCAGCCAAGGTCTGTCTTTGCAATTTCCTTAAGCGTTCTTGTGCAGTTTTGAGCTCGACCAACTTAACCTGTGTTATAGGCATGATTTTAATGTGTGTTTAATTATTCATTGTAGCGCTTTGTGCTACGGCCAGATTTTGATAAGCGAATTAACTTACTTTAATGTTGTGATAACTCACCTGTCTAAAAGTAAACCTATTTTGTTGTTTACATCTTTATATTTGTAACTTGACATTTTTAAGCCTCCATTAGCCTTCAGGCTGTGTCTAATGTAGATGCTTAGGGACGATAAGGTTTCCCTTATGTAAATTTTGTAATAGCAATTCTTGCATACGCCCATTTGAACGATTTTAGACTCGATCTCAGTGGAGAGATCCGTCAGTCGGTTGAATTTGGCTTAGTGCGGCCCCATTTTGCAAGAAATCAGCGAAATCAGTCCGATCGTTGTTTAAGCAATTACGCCCCTTTAGGGCGAGATTTAATTAGCGTGTTTCGGGTAATTTTGCGCCCCTATCAACCAAGATCTTGGGTAATAATGGGTTTTGTGTACATTTGATTACTAGTACAGGTATGTATTTTTGCAACTGAGGGGTTAGCGTTGATTTCAACTTGACAAGCAAAACAAAACCTTAACTACCGCTTAAATTTGAGACGCGTTTGGTCATACATGCGAATTGCTACGATCTACGACTTTATTTATTTAATCTGGTGAGTTTAATCTGTGATAAATTTTTCGATATTATTATATGAAATCTGGTTTGTGATATTTGTTGTTGTGATATACTACCGAGCACTGTTAATATTTTATGAATGTTAATATTCTATTAAATTATATATACTCGTTACTTATGCCTGCGAATTTGATTTGTGTGTCCTTGTCGCTACCTCTAATTTTCAGGATCGCTTAGTAGCACCTTCCGTAGTGTCTGGTTTGATGATTAGCAAAGTGCTGGGTTATGCTACTTGGCGCCCATAAATTACTCACCGTTTCAGCTTACGCTTTAAGTCTTCTGTTCGACCCACGACCAGCTCCGGCTGAGAATCCGGTAGCCTTTGCTACTCCTTATTTTATAGTCAGAGTTTTGTAACAAAATATTAAAAGATAATACAATAGTATATTGTTTAACGAGTGACGAAAGTAGCATTTTCTGCAAACGAGAGAACAGTTTATCAAACGAGGCGTAGCCGAGTTTGATAATGTTCTCAAGTTGCAGAAAATGCTTTTCGACGAGTAAAACACTATACTTTTTCTATACCTAACCATGGTTCACTACTACTGCACTAAAACACTAGGTACCGTCCGAGAGCAAGGCTACTTGATGAGAAGTCCTGCCAATTTCGTGTTAATTTTTATAACTGTATTTTGCATTTATTACGTTATACAAAGTAAATTTACACGTTTTTGTGCTAAATCGTGTTTTTCCATTGTGCTTTGTAAAATTAAATTACAATTGGATATGGCAGAATGCATTTAATATCTGAAATTGCAACCACTTACTTTCGTCACTAGAGACGAAAGTTAACGTTATGGGATATTCTATCACTGGTCCCGGAACTGGCGTTTTCGGTTGGGGTAAAACGTGACGAAAGTTGTTCATTTTTAAATGGTTATAGAAAAAATATTTTTTTCCTAATTATTCACTCATATAAATGATCATTTCCAGGATCCTTAGTTATAATTTCTTGATGCGTGCCATGTAAATTTTCTGTAATTAGCCGAGTTTCTGCAATATTGGGTTTGCGGCTACAGTTTCTGTTCTTATTTTGTTTACGTGTTGAATGAAAACAGGCCTGTTTTCGAATCTTCTTATTAGCGGGCTATCCAACATACTCTGTTTTCATATCAAAGTTTTTTTATTTTCATTTCACTGATGGATTCGGCACTTTTTAAAAAATGTGGAACTATATTTATTGCCATTGACAGCACACATGGACTTACTACCTATGATTTTGAACTCACTACCATTTTAAGTGTAGATGAGTTTAATGAAGGGATGCCCTTAGCATTTATGTTTTCTAACAGGAAAAATTCTTATATCAATCAAGGTTTCTTTCAGAAAATAAGAGATAGCGTGGACATTATAAAAACTGACACTTTTATGTCAAATATAACAAATGTACCTATCTTATAACCTATGGGAAAATATAATGGGTCGACCACATAAACAGCTTTATTGTTCCTGGTACATAGATCGTGCGTGGCAGTCAAATTTGTCAAAAATTAATAATTCTGAGAAGAGGGAATGGGTTTATAAAACTTTAAAATATTTACAGACACTTTTGGATCTGCAGAAATTTCAAGTTTTTGGATATTCTGAAAAATGAATCAACATTAAAGTTTCGTCAATATTTCATTAATTATGATGCAACTTGTTTTGAAAAATGGGCCTATTGTTTTCGAGTTGGAGCAATTGCCAATACAAATATGCATCTCGATAGTATGCATAAAACACTAAAATATTATTATTTACAAAGTAAAAAAATTAAATGTTTAGACAAGTAACTTCATGTTTTGATGGAGTTTTTAAAAAATAAAAAATTTGAAAGAATTATGAAACTAACAAAATAGGATACTTCAGAACTAGTGAAAAATATCGTGTAGCAATATTCACCAAGTTTACTGAGAACGTAATAGAAGACAACAAAGTTTATACCATTAAATGTGATTCTAGTGAAAACACATATTTAATTACAAACAATCTTTCCTACGGTAATGTATGCTGCCCAATAAAATGCTTTTTTTGCTCCATATGTTTGCATTCCTTTAGCTGCACTTGTGTGGATTTCAATATAAGAACTTTAATCTATAAACATATACACTATATTGCATCTAATTACCCAAACTCAGCTCCTGGTAGCACAAATATAATAGCAGGAAATAGTAGTAATGAAGTTAACAATGTTATTCAAAATTTAGCAACATTTTCAAGAAATAATGATACACTTTTGGATGAAATAAGTTCTGGAGCTTTAAGTTTAGTTCAAAAGATAAAAACCAAAGAGTATTCAACCGAACAATTAAAACTAATTTTGGATAATATAAAAAGTGCTGAATTCATTAGTGAAATGGAAATAAAAAACTTTTATTTGAAAACAGAGTATGTTGGAGAGCCAGCTAATAAGAAAATTCGAAAACAGGCCTCTTTTCATTCAACACGTAAACAAAATAAGAACAGAAACGGTAGGAAACCCAATATTGAAGAAACTCGGCTAATTACAGAAACTTTATATGGCACTCATTCAGAAATTATATCAAAGGATCCTGGAAATGATTATTTATAAGTGAATAATTAGGAAAAACATATTTTGTATTATCTTTTAATATTTACATTAATAACTATTTAAATGAATAATTATATTATATCTAAATTTTTGTTAATAAAAAATGTAAAATGTTTAAATAAACCGATTTTTATTAATTTAACAAATGAATATTAGCATTTGGCTTCTCTAAAAGAAAATTAAAGTAAATATAATTTAGTAAATTTTGGAGAATTTATGCGTAATCATAACAGTTGCTACTACGGTAAATTTTTGAGTTACTATACGTATCATTGTAATTTGAAACATATTAGTTTGAAAGTTTAAGTTTCCCGCTTTATCCATCAGTGCACGAACTGGCAACGTTGGTACGCTGTCCTAACTTTAGCCGTTCCTGTTGTTTCCTTTTGCCAGTGGCGTATCATATCGAGAGGGTACATGTGCAGCAAACAATTTCAACAGTTTTATTAAGTGCACTTTACACTATGTGATTTATGACTACATGTGAATTTGTGTGACTTCAGTCACTGCTGGTAATTTAAATTGCTGCCTCAGACTGTGTGATTACAAATAATGACCCTATTATACGTTCCCTTCTATGCCCATGACTATTGTTGTGTACAAGTACGTATGACAAGTGACATGTTCAAAGAAATTATTTCTTTATTTGAAAGTGAAAAGTAATATTAATACTTACTGATGGAATGTAATGTCCAAAACTCCTGTTATTTGGGGTCTGAGAGCAGCTTGTTACATTCCTTTTCATTATGCAGTTCGAGTAAATTTTCAATATACAGTGCCATATGCTGGCGCATCTCATTTGTGTACTAATTAATGTCTGTAATCATATTTGTGCACTAACTAACGTTTTTGTTACACCCTTTTTCATTATGCAGTGCGAGTAAATTCTCAATGTACAGTGCCATGTGCTGGTGCATCTCATTTGTGTACTAATTAATGTCTGTAATCTTATTTGTGCACTAACTAAAGTTTGTTACACCCCTTTTCATTATGCAGGGCGAGTAAATTCTCAATATAGGTACAGTGCCATATTCTGCCGCATCTCATTTGTGTACTAATTAATGTCCGTAATCATACGTGTGTACTAACGGACGCTTGTTTACCTTATTTGTGTACCGTAGGTATCTGAAGAACAATAGACTTATTTGTTAAACGCTACCGCTGTATTTTCTTTGTGTTGCATGCTGAGTTTCAGTTTAATCAGTCTGTAGTGTCGTCGCCGATTGGCGACTGGTGTATGATTGGTGTAAAGCGGATCCTGGACGAATTTTTGAGCGTCAAGGTAGGTTCGAACGCTCCAGCTGCCGTTCCAGGGAGACCCAAGGCTGCACGCATACCCTACCCCGTTTGGCTTTTGAGGCCGTTGCCCGTGTGTTATCTCGTGTTGGACCATACCTCGCTTCACTGAGTCTAGTCGGTACTTCTTGTTACGGGCTGAGCAGCGGTCCTGTATGAGTTACATTCCAGATTTTGTAAGATATCGTACGCGCTGGTCGTCTAGCTTTTTCGTGTTTTTTCGTATGAGCTGGCGCGTTGTCGTAAAAGTCGTAGTTTGTTACGTAACACATTATTGTGCAATATTTATTGGGCCTGACAAATAAGAGAGAATTTTGTATAAAAATAGTAATTTTCGCTTCTTTGTCCATATGTAAAAACCATAAGATTCAATAAATATTTCTCAATAATATGAAACTCGTGGACGATAGAGAAATGTCGATTCCCTGTCGAATGTATTAGCTGGCACAAGCCCGGTCATATTTTAAATCTAAGGCTGATCTTTTTTACCAGGGTTCAAGTTTTTTCACCATTGTTTAGCTCTGGCCAGCCCCCCCCCCCCCCCCCGCTAGCTACGGCCCTGTGGCAAAGTTGCGATGATATTGGGAATCGCTGTGCATGTGGGACAAAGGAGCTCTACAGTTCATTTAACATTCAAAATTGTTCCAGAGTTCAAATTAGTGTTAATGTTAATAAATAAACACGTATACTTCATTATATCTATTTAATTTTCTTACACTATTTACAAGGGGTACCAGGCGCAGAAACTGACCGATCGTGGAATAGTATTTAATATTACTAGCTTGGTAAAAGGGTTTTTACTGGCGAATAGAAGGATATGACTGGCGAGTCATAGGCGAGCCAGTCACCTTCTAGAGCCAGTAAAAACCGTTACCTTGCGTGTAGTGTTGAATATTTTATTTGTTCTTCACTTGTAAATAACTATAAATTTACCGTTTATTGACAATGGCAATCTAACAAGCAACTAAATTCATCAATATGACACATACTAAGGAAGACAACTCTGGCTTTGCACGCTTTCATTTATCTATGAGCACGGGTGTAAAATTTTACAGGCTAGCCAGTTATAACAAGAGATCAATAAAAAAACCAATTAGGGTAGGCTGTGATATGTGTTATACGTTTGGCAGTACTGAAGTGTATTGTCAGTCTATGTCAAATTCGAGATTAGTAGGTTAGGTTTTGTTTGTTGTTTGACACAGACTGACGTAAAACTTAACCTGCAAATCTAGAATTTGACATAGACTGACAATACACTTTAGTACTGCCAAACGTATAACACATATCACAGCCTACCCTAATTGGTTTTTTTATTGATCTCTTGTTAGTATTTTATTTGTTTCTCACTTGTAAACATCAATTTATCAAGTCACTGTATTAATCAAGAAAGTTTATTTTAACAAGTTACTAACTTGTCAAATCTTTACAAGTTAACTGTCAGTTTTACAAGCGTGCTTATAGATAAATGATAGCGTGCAAATCCAGTGTTGTTTTCCTTAGTATGTGTCATATTGATGAATTTAGTTGCTTGTCAGTTTGACATTTTGAATAAATGGTAAATTTCTAGTTATTTACAAGTGAGGAACAAATAAAGTATTCAACAATACGCGCAAGGTAACAGGTTTTACTGGCTCAAGAAGGTGACTGGCTCGCCTATTTGCCAGTAAAAACCCTCTTACCAAGCTAGTAATGTTATAGTATTTAACATTACTATCTTGGTAAGACGGTTTTTACTGACGAACAGAAGGATATGACTGACAAGTAACTAAATTCATCAATATGACACATACTAAGGAAGACAGCTCTGGCTTTGCACGCTATCATTTATCTATGAGCACGCTTGTAAAATTTTACTGACTAGCCAGTATAGTATTTTACAGTAGAAGTCCGTTAGGATAGCCTTTACTGCCGAGCCAGAGAATTTGTGAGACGAGCTCGAAGAGCGAGTCGAATAATACTGGCGAGGCAGTAAAGGCCCTAACGGACGTGTATTGTACAGTGTGTCCCAAATTGGACACTTTTGATAGGAAACATTCATTTCTAGAGGAGATAGTAAAAAACTAACTTACATGTTACGGGCTCGTTTTTTGTGTAAAAATGAATGGCGAAAACCGCACATCAATATCTTGATCGCTTTAAAAGATACAGGGTGATTTTCAATTTGGTGCATTTTTGACTTACCCCCGTAACTTGCTTATTTGTGAATATTTTGTGTTTCTGCAAAAACATTCTTAAGGCACTTTTTTAAAAGGAATCGAATGGTATGCTTAGTGATTTTGTAAAACAAATGGCGGGGAAGCTGTGACATAAACTTTCATTTTTACTTATGGTAATTTTTGACTCACCCCCGTAACTTGCTTATTTGTGAATATTTTGTGTTTCTGCAAAAACATTCTTAAGGCACTTTTTTAAAAGGAATCGAATGGTATGTTTAGTGTTTTTGTAAAACAAATGGCGGAGAAGCTGTGACATAAACTTCTATTTTTATTTACCATAAGCAAAAACAAAAGTTTATGTCATAGCTTCCCTGCCATTTGTTTTACAAAAACATTAAGCATACCATTCGATTCCTTTTAAAAAAGTGCCTTAAGAATGTTTTTGCAGAAACACAAAATATTCACAAATAAGCAAGTTACGGGGGTAAGTCGAAAATTTACCATAAGTAAAAATAAAAGTTTATGTCATAGCTTCCCCGCCATTTGTTTTACAAAAACACTAAGCATACCATTCGATTCCTTTTAAAAAAGTGCCTTAAGAATGTTTTTGCAGAAACACAGAATATTCACAAATAAGCAAGTTACGGGGGTGAGTCGAAAATGCACCAAATTGAAAATCACTCTGTATCTTTTAAAGAGATCAAGATATCGGTGTGCAGTTTTCGCCATTCATTTTTACACAAAAAACGAGACCGTAACATGTAGGTTAGTTTTTACTATCTCCTCTAGAAATGAATGTTTCCTATCAAAAAGTGTCCAATTTGGGACACACTGTACAATAGTTTTTGTAATACTACATACAATTCAGTCATATCTATATTTTTCTAATTATTTTTATCAAAACGCTAGTTTGTGTAATGATGTTTTAGAATGATTGGGAGTGCGCAGAACGTTGCAACTGTTGTTTATAAATGCAGTTTTAAGTTGTAACCAGCTCGTAACTTATGACATCTGTAGAAAATTATGAAGATATTCCTAAAGACGTTAAGATTGTGAATAAGCAAGTTATTTTAGCGTATGTTCAGGAGTTATAGCAGTCTTTTGCGCCTTCTTCTATGTGGAGTGAAGGCTTGCTTGCTGCTCGATTTGTGTGACAAATGTCAGTTTGACGTAACTAGTCCTCAAAGCAAGGCTTTAGGGGACGAGTCGTAATGTTCCGGACGAGGCGGAGCGAAGCGCAGCCGAGTCCGTAATATGAAGATGAGTCCTCTAAAGCCATTTGAGGACGTGTTGCATACAACGTTTTTTTGTATTAGCTCTCCAAACATTATAATATGAAGTTTCAATTACATTAACTCGGCATTATATTAGGAGGCCGCGCGAAAATGTATTTTTCTAGGATCCTCAAAATGGCCATTTAGAGGCCTTGTACTTAAAGTCGTCATGGCAACTAATGTTTGAGTCCGCTAAAATGTTGCCAGGACGACTTTAAGTACAAGGCCTCTAAATGGCCATTTTGAGGATCCTAGACAGTTTCCAAAGTAACCAGTTTGGGGAGCGAATACAAAAAAAACATTTACAGGCTAGCCAGTTAATAAACATTTTCAAGGTGAATACAGTGACTTGATGAATTGATGTTTAAAAGTGAGGAACAAATAAAATCGTTTTTATTTGTCCTTAGATAGGTACAGTGCACTTTAGGTACAGGATGTTTGTGTTCAACTGGTCCATTTTTAGGTTACATGAATGTGTTACTTAGTATTTCCATTATTGTCGACTTTTTGACAGTGTAATGTCAATTTACCAAGGTGTTAGTGAGAAAATCATATTTTGCTTTTATCATTGGGGAAAATTGGTACATTTATTCGAATAAATAGAGGGTGAAACTTGTTGTCCCTTTGATGGTTTAGTGTTTTTACTTCTTTTTACGATAAAGGCAGTATTGGATTCACCCAAAAATTCAACAGATCTTCACGTTTTAGAGTCCGCTGAACCCAAAAACATATTTGTTTATTGGTCTGTGTGTGTGTGTCTGTCTGTCTGTCTGTCTATGTGTCTGTGAACAGAATATCCCAAAAACGAAAAGAGGTATGGCGTTGAAACTTCATATATAAGTTTTGTGTACTATGTAGATAAGACAGCAAGCTTTTGAAGAAAATCGCATAACCGGAAGTATGTGTTTACTCTTGTGATTTTTGAGTTTTTTCGATTTTAAAAAAACGGCTCTAACGATTTTTTTAAATTTACATTTGTAATGTGTATTGATGGGAGATATGTGATTTTCCAGTTGAATACCTCTAAAATGGGTTTCTTTGTTTTTCTTTTTGTTATTAACTCTTATTTTAAATAGAACACCTGGTATATTCTACATTTTTGAATTCAGCTTAAAATTTTAGAGAAAATTTGCCTCTTCAACCAACGTCTACATTTTGTACCGTTTTGTAGAATTTGTAATACAGGGACCGGCAGAAACATATTAAAACATTTTATTTACAATTTTTTTCTTTATACAGTGTAATACAAAAAAAAAACGAAAACATGAGTATGTTCACAAAACTTGGGAGTTTATTTATTTAAGTATCGAGTGCCGGAGATGCCCACTTTCTTCTTCAGAACATTCATTAATACGTCGAACAAAATCTTGCATAACTTTTTCTGGTATATCTTGCCTAATACCGTTAATTTCGTGGAGCTCCCGGTGGCTTTTTATTCCAAAGTGAACCGAATTCTCTAAACTTTTGAATCCATCGTCTTATTGTCAAATACGATGGAACATCCTGCCGCCTGTTGAATTGTCTTCTGAACGCACATTGCACAGTTATTATTGATTCGGTCCTATAAATAACTCAACACAATAAGCTCGCTCTTGCACAGTAAAACGCATTTTGACTTATTACTTAACATTTAAACAAAACTCCTGACCCTACTTAATATAATGATATTCATCACATTTGTATGGATAAAAACTTAGTGGGATATTGCCCGTTAAAATGTTTAATATGTTTCTGCGGTCCCTGTATTTGAAAATGTTTGACACATGCTTAAAGTTTAAAAAAAATTTTTGCTAATTATAAAATAACTATAAAATGAAGTTGTGTGAGTGTATCACACCAGATTTTTTAGTACTTATCAAAACCCCGGTAATCTTGTATTGTACGACGCTACCGATGAACTACTGTTCTAGAGTCAGTAATCTTGTACATCTGTTGGAAAATGGAAGAGGAAGATACAGAGGTGTGTAGGGTAGAAATAAAATGTACTGTATTTGTAACTAAACCTTCAAACAGTGCTCAGTTTATTATTGAATGTAAAAAAGTGGCCGACATGTAACTACAAAAATTAAAGTAAATTGTTTATAAAAAAAACGCGAAACGCTGTTGAATCCAAACAATAGAGGTCTGGCATCGTTTTAAGGTACTTTTGATCTAAACGATCAGCTGTTCGCGCCTCCCTCCAAGATTACTGACTCTAGGAACAGTAGTTCATCGGTAGCGTCGTACAATACATGATATAAATACAAGGGTATGCTCGAGAGATGGTAACCCACTGCGCACGTGAACCACATGACGTCACATTCGTAAGGTCTCGGGCATGATTATCATGGTCTCGGGTATATCAGGAGGGCTTCGGCATGTTGGACGATGGTTGGACGCATTGCACGTCGATAACCCTAACCTCATTTATACGGTTTCTCTCCTGTGTGGATTCTTGCATGTCCAACTAAATCGCGTTAGAATAACTATAAGGTTTTTCTCCTGTGTGCGGAAAAGAGTTATATCAATAAAACCGCGTATTATTCACACGAAAAATAGCATTTATTACAATTGCGTACGATTTCCCTCCATTTCACCATTAACTTGACCCACTACAAATGCAAAATACGATTTTTTCGGGAGACTTAAAACGTAACTTTCAAATTGCCACCTATTGATGACGTCGTCTGGTTCACGCTTTCTCATTGGTCGTTGAGAAAAGCTGCGCTCGAGCATACCCTTGTATTTATATCATGGTACAATACAAGATTACCGTTGTTTGCACTTAAGTAGATCTATATGGCAAGCAGTTATTTAATTAACGACTAAAAACAATTCGGTGGATTTAATATGGCGTAGTGGTTAGCATTTCCAGTCGATTCAATGCCATCTGTGTTTTAATACTGCGGGTGCTATTAGGCATTCACGAAAATTAAACCGTGTGATATCTATCATTTACCAGTCGTTAGTCAGATGCTGTATCGGTAAAGAAATTTGATTAAATAATTTCAAAACTTAACTGCTGGATCATAACCTAAATATGTAAAACTTTCTGATTACTAAGGTGATGCGTCTGTAATACACTTCTAAATCGAGTGCACTACATGCATCTGATAGATTCGCCACTATTTTCAAACCTTAGATACCAACTGCTTGTGCTTTGGACCATATTGGGTATGTATAGTGTGTACCGTTAACAATGTAACTCTACATTTCAGCAAGCAACTGATTGAAAGCAACTAATGTGCATTTCAAATCGCCTATTCTAGCAATGTCAAATGCATTCAGTAAATTAGACGTAAATATTAATATACTTTCGCTCACAAGTGTTCAGTTTCGTGCTGCAATTTCCGACTGAAGTAATTTTGTACTCGCAGAAATGTTTTATTATTGTATGTGGATTTAGGCGTTGAATTTCATTTTATTATTATACTATTCAACTGTTGTGGTGGTGGTATGTCATTGTTTAGTTTAGGAGATAGTTATTTTGTTTTATTTCATTTAAGTCGTGGCGACACTAAGTCAGTTATTAATTTAAGTCATTTATGTTTCCCGTAATTGGGAATTTACTTCCCGTTGGAAATAAATCTATTTATTATTATTATTATTTGTAATATGAATATTCTCTTCTTTCAAAAACACAGCAAAACACCAAGAGTAGCATCTGACTCAATAGTGACGCGTTGTCTTTTCTAAATGCAGATTTACATCAGCACAACCTTGAAGTAAGCATGTAAATAATTGTCAATAATGGTCACTTGAATACGATTACTGGGGGTCATAAAACATCACTCGCTTAAGTAATACTAACACTAAATTAACATTATTACTAAAGATTACTTACAGCTCTTATAATGACATTTTAGTATCACGTGATTAAATTGTTATGAAGCAGTTTGTAGCAGTTTTTTGCATTTATCTGCGAAATGGTTAGTCTCACTAAAAATATCATACCTATTGAAAATATCTTTTGCAAAAGTACTACAAATAATGTTCTATACATATTTATGATAGGTGCAACGGTTTTGGAGCAGCGTGCGATGGAAGTAGTGGCATGTGTTAGTAAAGCGCAGCAGCGTATCTGATAGTGTGAACTCATTTTCTCACCAATCTTTGGGTAGCGGTCTCGGTGCATTTTTTTTTTATTAACTGGTTTTCCCAGTTGTCCTGATCTACTTAAGTGTAATCGTATTTATGCAATTTTGTACTCTGCAGTGCTCTTAATGCAGTCATCATCCATTAGGCCAATATTAGTGCAACTTTGACCATGGCAATTTAGGCACATTGTTAGGCCTTTATGATGTAAGATTCTGGGCAATCTTTCCAAGCAGCATCAAACAATACAAAAGGTACACTTGGGTGCAATTTGCCGGCCGCCGGCTCAATCGGTAGTAGGGGGCGGGATTGATGTCGGTAGAGTTAATGAAGTAAACAAAATGCCCAGCGCCAACAATTTTTTGAAGGTACGACAATTGCACCCCGGTGAACTGTGGAGAAATTGTAAACTCGGTACCTAGCATATAATACTCCCTGTAAGATGGCTCCGACAAAACAACCGGACCGTAGCTAACACAAATCATATGCAGATAATTTAAAATAGTTTAATTTCATGCAAAAATAAGCTATAACACTTTTACATTGACAATCTTAATTCTAGCATGAAATGAAGGATGAGAGCCGCCTTAATTAAGTAACACATGCACTAAATGTACTTACAGTTTGGACAAACATATACGTTACAACAAGTTAAAATTGGGCCACTTCGTCAGCGGCTCGCTGCGACAGACGTAAAGCTCTGGAACTGGGCGTCGTTGCGTTAGTGGTTCGGCGTCGGCCAAGAACGTTTTGCGGTCGTCGGTGGCCTAGGGGGCCGGCAATAACAACGCCGCTCCCACAGGTCGAAAGGCCAAACCTCGGGACTAATTACGGTACCCTCTTGTGCCCTAATTGTGCGCCGGCGACAAGGAGAAGCGGGCCCGTGAAGGCTCGACAAATCGCCTCGCGGAACGTTGCGGCACGTGGCCCCGCAGGTCCAGCGACTCCAGAGCGAAAACGCAAATTGCGGCAAACACGGCTCGAAGGCGAAATGTTGCCTAGTACGTCTTGCTGTAAGAGGGAAAACAGGGCTCTAATAGAACACGCACGGCCAGGCCTCTCAGCGTGAAATAGTTACTCACCCCAGATGGTTTTTGGGCGCAGAAAAGGAACAGCTCGAAATATGCTAACACCAAATAGATCCGCCTTAGCGAAGGAAACCAAAGTCCTTAATTGCGTTCGGGGGGCTTCATCCACGAAAACGTGAGGGCATTCCTAAGTTCACGTCTCCAACTCGACCAAATAGCCCTAAATAAGCATCCCCGAACTAGTGAATAGCACTAAAGAACTGCTCGCTTCGAAAGCTGGCGAAGAAGACGCGTAGCGAGTCTCGGCCTGCTAATGGTTTTTCCAGATAAAAGCTATCGCCAGAAGACACGGCCGAACGCCAATGCGCAACGCGCGGGAAAATAGCGTTCAAATTCAAAATTATGGCAGGCGGCGCATTCTGCACGTAACAAAAGGATCAATGCTTCAAAATAGCAACTGAAAATATGTCACCCTCTAAGCTATAAATCGGAAATTTTCTAAGAATTCTCCTTGTTTAGGACTTTAATACCGGGTGACTATAAATGATTGAATTTTTTTTTCATAGGTTGGCACTGTTTATGTTGGTGGCACTGTAAGTCTATGTCAAATTCAATGTTCGCAGGTTAGGTTTTGCGTCATTCTATGTCAAAACTGACGCAAAACCTAACCTGCTAACCTCGCATTTGACATAGACTTACAGTTCCACCAACATAAACAGTGCCAACCTAATAAAAAAAAATTCAATCATTTATAGTCACTCGGTATATTTTAAACAATTCTCTCGCGTCTGCTTTCACGTTAACTGCAGCTGTTTG
>CALNHX010013513.1:0-15903 GCA_940337035.1 Agriotes lineatus
GACACAGATCACCTCCTACTTATATACAAATCACTCATAAGGTCAAAAATAGACTACGGCTCTATAGCGTATGGATCAGCCAAAACATCACTTTTGAGGCAAATTGACAAAATTCAAAACTTAGCAATACGCACAGCACTTGGAGCATTTCGAACAAATCCGATAGAAAGCCTGTACTGTGAAGCCGGTGAGCCCCCCTTATACCTAAGACGAAAATATCTAAGTCTTACCTTCGCCACGAAGATTGCTCCGCAAACACAAAATCCCGTTTATAAAAACACCTTTTCCAAAAGATACAACAACATCTACCAAACAAAGAAAAGAACAGTCCCACCATTCTACGAACGATTAAATAGATATACGTCTGAAATCAACATAATACTACCACCGAAGTTCTTCTCCATTGTCGAAATACCTCCTCCTTGGACTATAAATCCCCCAATCTGCGATACTACTTTATCTCATTATAACAAGAAAGAAATCAATCCCAACCTAATCAAGACACTCCTAAATGACACCCTTCACAATTTCCCTGACTGGACACAAATATATACAGATGCTTCAAAAACGGAAATCGGAACTGGGATAGCAATCGTTACCCCAACAGAAACAATTATGTTTTCCATGCCCAACACCTATTCCATATGTTCAGGGGAATTATATGCTATACTACAGGCCCTGGTCTATGCAACACAAAACCTCAGTCAACGCTTTATAATCCTATCAGACTCCCTCAGTGCTCTAACATGTATACAACAAACCTATCCCACAAACCCCATAACGCATCTTATAAAGGAAAAACTCCACGCAATCCAAACAGCCGGCAAAGAAGTAAAGTTTATATGGATCCCGTCCCACATTGGCATAGCCGGAAACGAGGCTGCAGACAAGGCGGCAAGAAAAGCAATTAGTGATCCAGATGTCCAAAAGGTAACTAGAGTCGTACTATCAGACTATATAGCATCCTTAAAATGCAAGATCACAATGACATGGCAGAATAAGTGGAACCGATCCCAGTCCAAACTATGCGAAATAAAGAAATCTGTTAAACGGTGGTCACAAAACAAGCTCAACAGAAGTGAACAAGTGTTAATCACCAGATTAAGAATCGGACACACCACATTCTCACATGGCCACCTTATATCGCGAAGCGAACCACCGCTCTGCGATGTGTGCAACACCTCAATGTCCGTGAAACACGTACTTGTCGAGTGTCCAAAACATAGGAGCGCGAGACAAAGGTTTAACATCTTAGGAGACGTTGCATAAATTTTAGGTGAAAAGTGCAACATAAAAAACTTTATTTCATACCTCAAAGAGACTAAATACCTAAATAAAAATGTTGTATTGCATATAATTTTATACCCAACTTGTTAAATAGCCATTGTTACTACAAAAAGCGCTAATAACCCTCGAGGTTGATGCGCATTGTATTAAATAAAAAAAAATTAGATACCTGATTTTGAAGAAAAATGTATTTACTGTGGGCACACGTAGCGAATAATTCATAATGTTGTTTTACGCATAAGCAACACGGGGTTACCATAACACTATACTCTTCATCATACTGGTTCGTGGTTTCATTAAAGCACATTAATGAAAACGAGAAAACTGCTATCTACTGACCTTTTCAAACTCCCATTTTCACCAGCTTAATTATTATTGTTGTAGAGCTCAACACTACAATGATATTTCGCGAAACTGATTGAGCACCTAGTTTAGAATAAATTCGCCTTTTCGCTCTACGGCACTGGCTGATCCCTTCTACAAACTAGAATCGGACGCTGCTTTACAAGCATCTCCAAGAGTCCGCTGCTCGAACTCGTTCAACATCCGAAACTCTTAAAGAAGCTGTGTAGATTACTCATAACAGGCAAAACACTACCAAACTTGAATAAATACCACCGTACACGATTAACAACGATTTATTTGCACGTAAGTAATTGATGCACAAAACAAAATTACAAAATAAGCCACGAAAGGAAATAAGTTAACCCCTAAATAGACGATGAACGACCGTGGGGTCCATGTCAAAACATTTAGCATACCCTTCGTGGAGCATCTTTGATTTATAAATATGTTGTTAATGTGTATAATGCTTGTTTTTTGTACGATTAACTTGATAAGAGGCTTCCACGAATGGGGCCCCCAATTAATCCACTGCGAGTTCCGGTTCAATGGGATTGCCGGGAACTGCCACTTAATAACCCTAACTTGGGTTCAGTTAGTTGTTGGAGGGAAACAAGACTTAACAAACACGAGTATATTGAGTAACAACGATTACAAACGTCACTGATGGACCGATGGTTTTTTACAAAAGCTTCAACTGTTGTGACACGCTTGGATTGGCCACGCGAAAATAGCGAATTGCGCGTAACCGTAACACAAAACAACCTGGAAACGACTTTACCAGGGAGTTAGACCGAAACGCAAACTAGCACAAAGCATAGCTGAACTTGCTTCCTCGAGGCTCTGAATCTAACTGACTCTGAATTTACAGCGAGACGAACTCGCCAATTCAAGGAGGGGCAAGCTCAAACACTATTGGCTGAGGCGATCCTGCGTAGCCAATCGGAGCATCGCACGTTATTTAGGAAAAATGCTTATTCTAAGAAACCTTAATGCTAAGCTCTCTCAATGAGGCAATTGAACGAAATCCATAAACCCATGATTCCCAAATATGCTAAGTCGGCTTAAGTTCTAGTAGAAAATGTATCCATCCGCTTTAAAGCCATTAAGGGAAGCTTACAAATTCCTTTCCAACATTAACAGAGGCAAACAAATACGGCAAGATGCAAATTTGGCTTTACCACGACCTTTGAATGAGATAAAACAGTTATGACTTGAATTACGTGATTAATTATAATCAAAAAGGTTTTGATGCACGCATCTGTGTGAATCAAACATGCCGCCCCCGAAGTGCCGACTATGGCACGACGTGATTAAATCCCAAAATTAAACTGAAATCTAACACTACAAAATAATCAAATGCATAACAAGAACTAATGACAGATGATAATCCAAGAGTCTTACAGATAACTTACAACTAGCATGAATACAAGCAAAGAAACAACTAAACCTAGCAAAATGTTCAATTAGCGAAAACTACCAACTAAGAGCAAAGTCAATGTTTATTGCCCTTGATCGCAATGATCGTCTTTGGGTAGGATGTACACTTTACGCACCGAGCGTTTCAGGAGATTCCCTCGGGAATCGCGCACTTGCACCACACGCACAACACCATCCGCTCCTGGATATGTGGCCGAAATGATTGCCAGTGGCCAACGGTAGCTTGGAGATGCCTCGTCGTGGACGAGTACCACGTCGCCCACCTGGGGGGCTAGAGACGTGCTGGAGGACTTCCACTTAGGCCGGCGCTGCAGGAGGTGGAGGTAGTCCCGGGACCAGCGATCCCAAAACTGCTGGGACAGCCGCTGGACCAGCCCATAGCGGCTGAGACGATTTTCCGGTATGCCCTGGAGTTGGGCTTCCGGAAACGAAGTCAGCTTCCGACCGATCAAGAAGTGGGCAGGAGTAAGGACTTCGGGGAATGAGGCGTCGGTAGGGAGAACACAGAGTGGACGGGAATTTAGTATCGCCTCCACTTGAGTCAGCATGGTGTAATACTCAACGAAAGTTAACTTTGCATTGCAAGATATTCGCCTTAAATAATATTTCAATGACTTTACCCCCGCTTCCCAAATACCGCCAAAGTGCGGAGAGCGTGCCGGAATAAAATTCCACTTAATGTTATGTTTCGACAATTCTTCCCTTATGCATTGCTCACTAGAGCCTGACAGGATATTTTTTAATTCCGATAGCTGATTTCTGGCACCGGTGAAACAGGTAGCATTGTCAGAAAATATGTTGGAGGGTAAACCGCGTCTGGAGATGAATCTCCTCAATGATGCGATGAAAGCCTCCGTCGTGAGGTCTTCCACGAGTTCAAGATGAATAGCCTTCGTGGCTAAACACACAAATAGGGCTACGTAAGCCTTTACTTCTTTCGCGCCTCGCCCGGATTTGTTTTTTATAAACACGGGACCCGCGTAATCTATCCCGCAATTACTGAAAGGGGGAGAGGGTGTGACACGAGCTTCGGGTAGTGATCCCATCAAGTGTTCATTCATCTTAGGCTTGGCCCGGAAGCATATCACGCAATTGTGTATTACTTTACGTATTAGGTCTTTGGCTCTCACGATCCAAAACTTATCCCGCAATGAGGCCAGTAACACCGAGTGTCCACAATGCAAGAGCCGCAAATGCTCTTGCTTCACGATTAGCAACGACAAAGGGTGACTAGCTGGTAACAAAAGGGGATGTTTCTGATCAAAGCTTAGATTGGAGTTTTCTAGACGGCCGCCCACGCGCAGTAGGCCCTGATCGTCCAGAAATGGGTTTAGAGAAAGCAGCGCACTATTTTTCGGCAATGGCGCTTTTTTAGACAAAACTGCTATTTCTCCGGAAAAGACTTCCGCCTGGGCAATTTTGATCAGGCGGCGAGTCGCGTCCTCCAATTCGTCAATGGCTGGAGGTCCCGACCAGCGCGTTTCGGTGTTTCTGTTTCTCGCGAGACGCAGGCAGTACGCGACTACGCGCTGTAATTTTGTAAAACTGGAATAGCGCCTGAAAAGTTCAAATTCTGGGACGCGATGGTGAAGAGTGGCCACTACTGGGCGCGACTCTTGGGCTGCTAGCTCACCCGAATCAATTTTAACGGGCTGGGGTTTTAAGTCCGCCTGTGACAAAAATTCTGGCCCGTGCCACCACAAGCGTGAGTTGAGTAACTCCTGGGGTAACATTCCCCTGCTAATTATATCGGACGGGTTGCAATTTGTACGCACGTGAAACCATTCTTCCCTATTGCTTAGTTCGTAAATCTCGGACACCCGGTTCGCGACGAACGTCTTCCAATTACTCGCATCCTTATTTATCCAGTGCAGAGTTATGGTGGAGTCCGACCAATAGTACACGCGGTCAAATTTAAATGCGGAGGAATCGAGTATAGTTTTAATCAAACGAGCCAACAGTAAGGCTGCGCAAAGCTCCAAACGAGGCAAGGATATTGTTTTTAATGGAGCGACCCTTGACTTAGCACAAAGCAAATTGGTGGTGACATTACCGCGCGCGTCAACGCAACGTATATACACGGCGCACCCGTAGGCTACAGAACTCGCGTCCGCAAATCCGTGGAGATCTATCGAATTTATGTCATCGCAAATTACCCGTCTCGGAATTGCCAACGAGCCCAAAGAGCGTAATGAAGAATGGAGTTCGTCGTATCTGGAGCGCATCTCCATGGGCACCGTTTCGTCCCATGACAACTTCAACTGCCAAAGCCGTTGCACGAGAAGTTTCAAAGTTAGAACGCTTGGACCAAGTAGTCCCAAGGGATCGAATATTTGAGCCATACTAGAGAGTATAGCCCGCTTGGTAACTGATTCGCAACAGCTAGGGTTTACTCTGTAACTTAGCACGTCCCGCCGAGTATCCCAAAAAATGCCGAGAGTTTTCTCCGTGGCGTCTTCCGTCAAAGAAATGGGCTCCATGCTGCCGCGATCTACACCAATGGCGCTAGCTACTTCACTGTCGTTGGATGCCCACTTTCGCAATTCAAACCCGTACCCCGACAAAGCGCTACTAATTTCGAATTGCGTTTTTATGGCTTCCGCCCTATTTTCAAAACCAGTCAGTAGGTCATCTACATAAAAATCCCGGCTAATTCTTAATGAGGCCTCTGGAAGCGATGCTTCGATTTCCTGGGCGATTTGTATCAAGCACCTAGTTGCTAGGTACGAGGCTGATTTAGTACCGTAGGTGACCGTTAATAATTTGAAGCATTTTACCGCTGAGGTTTTGTCGTCACGCCATAAAATTAATTGGTATTGCGTCTGCGAGGGGTCCACGAGAATTTGCCTATACATTTTGGCGCAATCTGCTTTCAGCACGTACTTGAATTGCCTAAAGCGACAAAGAATTGCAAACAACGACTGCTGGACCACTGGGCCCTTATGTTGAAGGTCGTTAAGCGATACTCCGGAGGAGGACGCACAACTGCCGTCAAAAACAACGCGATGTTTGGTCGTTGAACTGTCCTCCTTTATGACTGGCAAATGTGGTAAATAAAACCTAGGATGAGGAAGGCTCGCTTCGTCGTCCACCTTGCTCAAGTGACCAAGCGACTCGTATTCTTTGAGAAATGCGGAATACGCGGTTTTCAACTCGGGATTTTTTGACAATTTGTTTTCTAATGAATAGAAACGCTTTAACGCTATACCGCGCGAGTCTCCCAGCGATGGAGCATCTTTCCTGAAAGGTATGCTCACGATGAACCTACGCGGCTCCGGCGACGCCCGTTTCGTAGTCGATTGAAAATGGTCTTCGCAAAATTTGTCATCAGCAGAGAGTCGGCCGGATGAACCGTAAGCCCCCTCGATTTCCCAAAATCTCTGAATGCCGTGCTCGATGCCGGCTACACTTAAATGAACTCTATTTGAAAGCATGAGCGCTCGATTTTCGATGTTCATGTTTCCGCCTAAAACCCAACCAAAAAGAGTTTTTGTTAAGAATGGCTTCTCTGGGCCCAATTTCACCTGTCCCTGACAGAGCACTTGCCAAAAGACATTCGCGCCTAATAAAAGATCAATCTTTCCCGGTGTATTACAATCTGAATCGGCTAGCACAATGTTTGGTGGGATCTTCAAATCCCTCAACGAGAAAGAAAGGGCCGGCAGAGGGTCCGTAATTTTGTCTAACACAATACAGCTCAAAATGTCCTCGTATTTCCCGTTACGGGAGCGGATTCGAACGTTTGCTCTGAATTCAGCGTTCAGAGCCCTGGCACCAACACCCGACAGTGAGGTGATATTACCTCGTTTCTCAATTTTCAAATTTTGACACAAGTCGGCGCTAACTAAGTTAAGTTGGGATCCGGGGTCCAAAAGAGCTTTTGCCCGGGAAAATGACCCGGAGGATCCTTCTACGAATACGCTAACCGTGGACAATAAAACTTGCGCTGGCGCCGCGATTGCAGGACGGCTACAAGCTGCTGAAACGGATGCGACGGGTGCCTCGCTCGGGGAGACGGCCCCGACCTCCCGTGCGTCACTGCTGGATTCTGGCGGTCCAGGACGCGGCGACGAAGTATTTTCGTGCGCGTCGCGCTTTGGACGCAAACACAGTAAAGTATGGTGCTTTTTTCTGCATACGCGGCATCTCGACGATGTGCATTTTACCACGAAATGTCCGGGCTTGAGACAATTGTTGCATAATTTCAAACGACGCGCCTCTTCGATACGAGCGTTTACCGACAATTTTGAGAATGATTCGCAAGCGCTAATCGAATGATTACTATTTTTGCAAAAATCACAAGAGTGATTACCTTGCTCTCTGGCTACATGAGCGCGTGCATGACTTTTTTGCTCGGATCCCTGATTTCCCAAACTCGAACCTATTTTCGCAGCTTCCAGCGAACCTAATAAGTGACTTTTGCTCTCTAAAAAATCTAACAACTCTCGCAAAGTAGGAAATTGTCCGGCATGTTTGCATAATTCCCAGTCAGTCTGCATTGCTGAGCTGAGCTTCGAAACTATGATATGTATTAGTATGGTGTCGACTGTGGGTTCCCCGTACGCCTTTAAAATTTCCAAAATTCTAACTACACTATCGAGCAGCCTTTGAACAGACGAATGTGAATCCTTTTTTACGTTCTCTAAACTGAATAACGCATTTATGTTTGATTTTACGATCAGTTTCTTATTTTCAAATCGCTTGACTAGAATGTCCCAAGCAATGGTATAGTTATCGTTGGTAACTTTTAACGACGAGATTGAACTAGCAGCTTCTGCCTTAAGGGAAGAAATCAAATAGTAAAATTTCTGAACGTTGGTCAAATTAACGTTGTTATGAATAAGCGACGTAGAGGAGTCATGAAATTGAACCCAATTCTCGAATTTCCCCGAAAAGGAAGGCAAATCTAAGGGTGGTAATCTTAATCCAGCGAGCTCTCCTGAAGGGCCACTTTGCGAAGAATTTTGACCTACATTCGGTTTTATACCCGAACTGATCTTATTTTTTGATAAGAATTCCTTTACTGCGCTACTAATCTCGCTAAAATGAGTCATAAAAGAGTCGAATTCATTGAATAGTTCATCAAAGTGTTCAGCGTCGGCCTCCATTAGGCCCTCCATTGACTTCTTATACTCATCCAACAAATTTTGGAAACAACTAAACTCTTCTGACAAGTTGCCGACCTCGTGAGCGTTCACGGGGCTGGACGAAGAAATTCTATGAAATAGAGTTTTGAAACGATCTACTTGGGCTTTTATGAATTTGCAACGAGTGGTTAAAGCGTGAGTTTCCGACATGACCGCTGATGTCGAACGAGTTTCCACCATGACTGACACAAGCAAAAAACAACACTAAACGAAGGTGTAATGGAAAAGGACTTACTTTTGATTTGAGAACGTAGTAACTTCTTGACGAACAGAAAACCAACCCGCCGCCGATCGCTGCCGCTTGACGTGGGAACTGGACTCGGTGTAGGCTCTCGATGGTTGAATTTCCTGGTGTTGGGGAAGCTTCTTGACGCTCTCCGACGAAACGATGTTGTAGCAATTGCATCCACCAGCTACTGGAAACTTGTACACTCGCGTTTTTTAGCTTCTTCCACATCCGGCTCGAAGGACCAATGTTTTTTGTACGATTAACTTGATAAGAGGCTTCCACGAATGGGGCCCCCAATTAATCCACTGCGAGTTCCGGTTCAATGGGATTGCCGGGAACTGCCATTTAATAACCCTAACTTGGGTTCAGTTAGTTGTTGGAGGGAAACAAGACTTAACAAACACGAGTATATTGAGTAACAACGATTACAAACGTCACTGATGGACCGATGGTTTTTTACAAAAGCTTCAACTGTTGTGACACGCTTGGATTGGCCACGCGAAAATAGCGAATTGCGCGTAACCGTAACACAAAACAACCTGGAAACGACTTTACCAGGGAGTTAGACCGAAACGCAAACTAGCACAAAGCATAGCTGAACTTGCTTCCTCGAGGCTCTGAATCTAACTGACTCTGAATTTACAGCGAGACGAACTCGCCAATTCAAGGAGGGGCAAGCTCAAACACTATTGGCTGAGGCGATCCTGCGTAGCCAATCGGAGCATCGCACGTTATTTAGGAAAAATGCTTATTCTAAGAAACCTTAATGCTAAGCTCTCTCAATGAGGCAATTGAACGAAATCCATAAACCCATGATTCCCAAATATGCTAAGTCGGCTTAAGTTCTAGTAGAAAATGTATCCATCCGCTTTAAAGCCATTAAGGGAAGCTTACAAATTCCTTTCCAACATTAACAGAGGCAAACAAATACGGCAAGATGCAAATTTGGCTTTACCACGACCTTTGAATGAGATAAAACAGTTATGACTTGAATTACGTGATTAATTATAATCAAAAAGGTTTTGATGCACGCATCTGTGTGAATCAAACATGCCGCCCCCGAAGTGCCGACTATGGCACGACGTGATTAAATCCCAAAATTAAACTGAAATCTAACACTACAAAATAATCAAATGCATAACAAGAACTAATGACAGATGATAATCCAAGAGTCTTACAGATAACTTACAACTAGCATGAATACAAGCAAAGAAACAACTAAACCTAGCAAAATGTTCAATTAGCGAAAACTACCAACTAAGAGCAAAGTCAATGTTTATTGCCCTTGATCGCAATGATCGTCTTTGGGTAGGATGTACACTTTACGCACCGAGCGTTTCAGGAGATTCCCTCGGGAATCGCGCACTTGCACCACACGCACAACACCATCCGCTCCTGGATATGTGGCCGAAATGATTGCCAGTGGCCAACGGTAGCTTGGAGATGCCTCGTCGTGGACGAGTACCACGTCGCCCACCTGGGGGGCTAGAGACGTGCTGGAGGACTTCCACTTAGGCCGGCGCTGCAGGAGGTGGAGGTAGTCCCGGGACCAGCGATCCCAAAACTGCTGGGACAGCCGCTGGACCAGCCCATAGCGGCTGAGACGATTTTCCGGTATGCCCTGGAGTTGGGCTTCCGGAAACGAAGTCAGCTTCCGACCGATCAAGAAGTGGGCAGGAGTAAGGACTTCGGGGAATGAGGCGTCGGTAGGGAGAACACAGAGTGGACGGGAATTTAGTATCGCCTCCACTTGAGTCAGCATGGTGTAATACTCAACGAAAGTTAACTTTGCATTGCAAGATATTCGCCTTAAATAATATTTCAATGACTTTACCCCCGCTTCCCAAATACCGCCAAAGTGCGGAGAGCGTGCCGGAATAAAATTCCACTTAATGTTATGTTTCGACAATTCTTCCCTTATGCATTGCTCACTAGAGCCTGACAGGATATTTTTTAATTCCGATAGCTGATTTCTGGCACCGGTGAAACAGGTAGCATTGTCAGAAAATATGTTGGAGGGTAAACCGCGTCTGGAGATGAATCTCCTCAATGATGCGATGAAAGCCTCCGTCGTGAGGTCTTCCACGAGTTCAAGATGAATAGCCTTCGTGGCTAAACACACAAATAGGGCTACGTAAGCCTTTACTTCTTTCGCGCCTCGCCCGGATTTGTTTTTTATAAACACGGGACCCGCGTAATCTATCCCGCAATTACTATTATGCTAAGTCGGCTTAAGTTCTAGTAGAAAATGTATCCATCCGCTTTAAAGCCATTAAGGGAAGCTTACAAATTCCTTTCCAACATTAACAGAGGCAAACAAATACGGCAAGATGCAAATTTGGCTTTACCACGACCTTTGAATGAGATAAAACAGTTATGACTTGAATTACGTGATTAATTATAATCAAAAAGGTTTTGATGCACGCATCTGTGTGAATCAAACAATGCTTTTGTGCTAAGTAGATTAAATTTCGGTAGTGTAATTAATGGTCTCCTAGATATATAACATACATCAGCAGGTTGGATAATATTCAAAATAAATTTATATCATACTTGCATTATAAAGATAATATTGGCAATAGCTGCAGCCTTCTAAGTTTGGTGGACAGGCGAATTATGAGCGATGTTATAATGTTTTATAAAATTACCAATGGTGTTACTCAAAGTCGGATATAATATCTCAAATACATTAAGTGTACCTCAAAGAGACTTGCGAAATTTTGAATTGTTTCATTTGCCATTTTAAAGAACTAATTGTTCCCAAAACTCTCCGCTTTGTAGAATTGTAAGAAATGCCAACCACTTTAGTAACACCATTGATTTTTACAATGTATCATTGAACTCATTAAAATATAAATTAAAATCACATTTTTTGTCTTGTAAGTAATTGTAGTTTATATTTGTATTTGTGCTTAATATATAATGTGTTATTCTGCATTTCACTGTTTTCTGTTGAATTTTCTAAGTTGTAAATTTTTTCCGTACTTTTAAGCAGTAGTTTTTACGATACTAATAATGTTACTAATATATATGTAATATATCTGTAGTATGTCCTTCAAAATGTATTTTGTGGATGCTCATGTGGACTTCGGTCTGTTGCATCCATGTGGTATATAATAAATAAATAAATAAATAAATTTGGCTTGTAAGAGCTTTAACTTCACTGGTTCGTAAATTCATAGCTCTCATGTGTACAGTACGCGGCTAATTGTGCTTGCAGGTCCCTCCGATATGGAAAAACACCTGCTCCTTAGCTATGGACATCGCATTCTGCAGGCTTCAGTTTTTGAGTTGTCGGCGATCTCCGATAGCAGCTCCCAGTGTACAACAATGGCCCCATCTGCTCTCCAGCGCTTTGCCTGTATCATTTCTGGTGTTGTGATCCGGTCCTATATACTTTTTAACCGTAATTATAATACATCTTCAGCTTTTATAATCGCGTTTAGAAAAAAAAAATCTTATTCTGTGCTCAAGTTAACGTCAAGCCCTAATGGTTTGCTGGCTCTTTGTGTGGCTAAAACTGGGATTTCCAATTGTTTTCTAGCTTGTTTTTGCCAAACGTAACTTCACAGTCTTCCACTAACCATGAAAATGCCCCGAATCGCAATACATATTATATGAAACACACTTTACATGTGTACTTATCTTAAATTACTAGAAGATAATTGGCTATTATTAATACGAATCTCCTCAATTTTACCTTTGAAATATATTCATGCCCTAACTTTGACTATTTACAATGATAAACCCTACGACAAGGAAATTCGTGTGTGTAGTTGATTTTGCTTTTAGCAGATAACTGAGTTATACTCTTTAATTGTAATTCTAAATATGTTCAACGTATAAGCGAATATTATTGCAATATTGTAATGGTATTCGTTTGTACGTTGAAGATGTTACAAGTTGATATAATAAGTCCCTAACAAGGTTTGGCAATTTAACTCATAATAAATTTAAGTTAAGCACACACGCAAAGTACATTTCACACAGCAAGTACGAATCGGGTTTCTTTCTTTGTCTGCTGGCAAAATGTGGGGTTATGTTTTTGCGAAACCAAGCTAAAATACACTTTGAGATATTATTTTAGCCACATAAAAAGCCAGCAAACGTATTAGAGTTAGAAGCTATTTTTGGCACAGAATAGAACATTTTGGACACATTTTTGTGCGATTATAAGAAACTAAACATACAATAACTACAAAAGTGCGTGCAAAATCGAGCAAGGACACAAGAAGTCACTAACTCGGTGTACTAGCACAGCAGATGGGGCCGTACTGTGCGCTGGAACTGCTATCCGCACTGGTCTGAGGTCGGATGGAAGGTGAGTTTGCCGGCAACACAAAATTCGGACGGCAGCTGCAGAATTCAAGGGCCGTTGCTGAAAAGCATGTGTAAGTTTCAAAATCGGGAAACCTGAATGCAGAAAAAATTTAATATTGTGCATATTAAACCTAGGAACTTACGTACCACTGATATTACAGCTTTTACAAGACAATTTATTGCAACAAATGTGCTCCATGAGGAGCCCCTGCAGTCTATAGAGTTGGCACATACTTGGGGGAGGTGGAAATGTTCAAGCGTTCATGTACTAACAGAGCTGGTGGAATACATATTTCAGGCGAGATTACAAGATGCAAATGTCACGTCGGTCTATGTGCAATGTGAACAGACCTTTGATAATAAAATGTTTCCCTTCTAGATAACATTCCCATACGTGCACTAAGGCTGTTGATCCACTTTTCAGACGTCACATCTGGGTTTTGTGTGAGGCGATGCTAAATTCGGGACATTTGACTAGTTTTGGTTAGGTTATTTGTTCACGCCGTTTGCATTGTTTTGCAAAAACTCTACCTATAGCCGGTATAACTCAAAAAAATGTTTGTTGGAGAAAGCAGCTATCTTGCAAGCATATACTGGAGTAAATTGCGGTAAAATATATAGCGGCTGAGCACCTTAAAAAATAAAATTCTGCCTATTTTCCTTTAAGTCAAGAACTACTTATTACTGAAATAAAAGTAATACTTTGCAAATAGCCAGCAACTTTTCTTGACGAAACAGGGCATATTTTGGACGCATCATATATATGGGTGACTATGAAGTGACCTGAAGCAATTATTTTGTTTTTTTTATTTAACGCAGAAATAGTGTTTAATGCAGTTGAATCGTGAAGATGCGAAGGCTCGAGCTACTGCCTAGCGTTGAAATCGTATTTGCAGGCGCTGAATGTAATTCGAATTACTAAGTGCGTCCCTTTATTGTGTCGGTATTATTACGAACGTCAACTTTTAAAATTGTTTATTCCACTTGTGAGGGAAGTTCTGAGTAAAGCCCTTTACAGATTTATGGATTTACTGAATTATGTTGTTATTTGATAGTAATTTACCTCGCCAGTCACCGTACCCCATAGCTCAATGGCAAGCATTCTGGCTACTGATCTAAGGGTCGAGAGTTTGATCCCCAATCCCGGTGAGGTTTTTACAAATAACAAAATGCAAATGATAACCTCTGCAGAATGCCATCATTCGGAAGTGATGTAAAGCCGTGGGTCTCATGTTACTACGATGTGTAGCATGTAAAAGATCCCTTGCTAAGGTTGGAACTCCTTAGTCTCGGAAAAATTTTAAGTAGGACTAAGGCACCTGGTACTCTGCATGCCTAGACCGTGTCCATGGGGTTGGCAAAAAAGGCCTATAAAAGCTACTTGCTAGACACAAGTCTCCCAACAAATAATTCTACTACTGCTACTACTACCTGGCCAGTCACGTCAAAACGAGATTGTTATCCGTGTGAGCACGTATAGTTTTGGTAAGGGTTGCACAGAGTTTTATGGTATCCTGAACCAAAATCTTTAATAAAAAATTATTAATTTCTAATTACTTTGTTGCTCCTCTTTAAGGGACAAGCTCGTAAAAACTATAACGGGCTCTTTATCATCTGGAAAACAACGGGTTATAATTCTTTTTGGACTACCAACACATCTGTATCTGTTTTTGAAGCCTCATCTGTAATGAAAAAGTCAACGTTATACCACCCTTAAATGAAGGGGTTGACAAGGCCTCGGCTAGCTCTTTTAACTCTTGGTAGAAAATGACGTGGTGTAAGGATCAGGCTAATAAATGCCTCGGCCCTTTAAATAGAACAGACGGATATATACAAATTGGGCGCCTCTTCGTTACACACAACCTATGAAAACAATACTAGCTACTTAAAAATACGCCACCTACCTTTGGTGTTCCACAGCATGCCTAGATTACTCGTTTAGCTAGAGAGATTGCAGAAGAAAACACAAACAAATATTACTTTTATTAGTCCTTAGGCCATGTGACAACAAACAAAGTGGTAGGGCTATTGCATATCAAATAAAATAATAAATCATAATTGGGAAATTACTTCCAAATATTCAATCCACAAAATGCTAATTCTAGCTTAATTCGCACTCCAGGACAACACTTGTGCTATCGCAATTGAATATTAAAGAACGCATACAGAGCGGTACATAAGTCACAATGCACGTGCTTATTTTAGCAATTTTAAATTATTAAATTGTAGCTCATTAGCGTTAGTAAGGTTTGAAACAAAAAGGTTGATTAAACTCGTTCAGTTTGATTTGCTAAGATCTTAGTAAAAACTGATATAATTAGCGCAAATGCCTTTGTCGGAAAAAGAGGGCTGATATGGCATGTACTTACAGTTTAACTTGATGTTGAAGTCCAGCGATCGCAGGTAGAATTATCGAGTTGTGTTGCATCCATCCATGAAGACGCTAAGCTAGATGTGGCTGCTAAATTCTGAGACTCCAAAGCCAAGACGCCACTGTTAGAATTCGGCAAACCACAAAAGGTAGCAGCACATGTCGGGAATTGAATTAGCTGTATTTCTAGATTTCGTTTGAGCCCAATTAGCCCATGCAAGACCATAACCCACACTAAACGACATGAGCTTCTTCTAGCCCCTAACTGCCAGATTTTGGCCGTAACTGACAGCCTAAATCTAAAAAATTAGTTGCAAAAATAAGCCCGCAAAAGGATTTTTACCGAACGGTGTTCTTGGCCTAATTATAGCAGAGGACGCTTTGCAGTGATTTCAATCGTCGGCAGCGCAAGGGAACCCAGCCTAAAAATTTAATATTAGCACTTAAAGAATACAATAAGATGAGCTTCGTTACCTACACAGAATGCGCCTTACGAAAACAACTGAAACGGTTTCAGCTTAGCTCAGCAATTCAAATCCGCGAGACCCGGGAGAGCGTGCTCCTCGGCTGTTTGGGCAGCACCTCGAATCGAAAATGCTAGACTAGTTCCAACATGAAACCCGCAGGTGCTAACGCGTCGCACCGCCTGCTGTGATAATCTTAAATTCATTTGCTACATCCATTAGAGTAAGGTGGTCCGAAATAAGGTGATAAAAGCATTAACGCTCTACAGAAATGAAATTGAAATGGGGCGTTACAACGTTACA
>CALNHX010013514.1:0-15876 GCA_940337035.1 Agriotes lineatus
TTGATACTACTTGTTATAATATGTATAATATTATGTTGTTGCAAGTTAACCAGTGGTATGAGACTATTCAATCAATGATCAGGTTGTACGCAGGATCAATACAATACTCACAAATAAGCTTTTATTAACGTCCACCTGACTGCGACGTTGACAGGTCATACATGCTAGATTCATGTTACCGTTTATATCATAACATCCTCTCTTTTTCAAATATAACAATCAATTATAAATTTCAAATATAATTAAATTAGAGGATTGTTATTCACTTCCACGGGGTCGGGGAATATCGCTCTGGAGCTCGCTTCTGCCTTGTAGACTTTCTGATAACTACTGGAGTAGAAACTGGGCTCCCTTGGATCTGTACAGGGTCATGGGATTGGGGCGGTTGTTGCTGATCAGTAATCTGCTGCTCAGGGTCTGCTCCAATCTCATCCTCGTCAATCTCGGATTCTTCCATTTCGCTCTTGGATGGAGGGGATTCTGGTGTCTTTCTAATGTCCTTTCGGTTACGTCTGTAGACACCACCCTTGGATTGTACATTGTATGATCTCTTATCAACTTCGGACAAAATCACACCTTTACTCCAAGTCTTGTCTCGAGGCAGCTTTATTCTAACTGTTTCTCTTTCGGACAAGTTCTGTTGTAGCTTTGTACCTACATTATAGTACTTGGCTTGCTTTTCTGTCGATTTTTCAATTTTCTCCTTCACATCAGAATGGGTACTGGGCAGGAGCAACTCATCTCTGGTTGGTAAAAGTCCACGAGTTCTCCTTCCAAAAATTCTTTGTGCTGGACTCAAACCGGTTACTGCTGAAGGAGTGTTTCTGTAATCCATCAATGACATCTGGAAATCTCCATTCGAATGTATTGCTTTCATCATTAGGCTCTTACAAATTTTCACTGCACTCTCAGCTTTACCGTTTGATCTCGGATAGTGGGGGCTAGAAGTTATACGGTCAAACTCCCAATCACTGGCAAACTTCTTAAATTCTCGACTCGCATACTGTGGCCCATTGTCACTGTAAAGTCTTTCAGGCACTCCGTATCTCGAAAAATGCTCTTTAAGTTTCATAATCACAGTCTGAGTATTAATTTGTTTAAGTTTGTCACATTCAATGAAATCTGAATAGTGGTCAACAATTACAAGAAAATTCTCATTCCTCAGTTGAAAAATGTCACTACTCAAAAATTTCCATGGTCTATCCGGAATTTCATGTGAAATCATAGGCTCTCTCGGCTGCTCTGACCTAATCGAATTACAAGTCTTGCACTTTGAAATAAAGTCTTTCACATCTTTGTTCATACCTGGCCAATATACATGTTCACGTGCCCTTCTCAAACAGTTTTCAATTCCTATATGACTGGCATGCATTCTTTTCAAAGAACCAATTCTTATAATCTCTGGAATAACTATTCTGGTACACTTAAACAAAATTCCTTCCTCTTCCACGAGTTCATCTTTAATCGGAAAATATGATCTCACTGCCACTGGAACTTGTTTCAAATTATCTGGCCAACCAAATTTCACAAATTTGATCACTTGTTGCAAATTTTCGTCCACATTTGTGCCTTGCCGAATTTCCTCGATCCGTTTTTTACTGTTTGACACATATTTCATAGTCTGAATACGTTCAATTTGAGCACAAATCTCTTCCTCCTCACTGTCATAATATCACTACACTCTGCTAAACCAGTCTTCTTCAGATAAGCTCTGCTCAAAGTATCAGCAATGTACATTTCTTTTCCACTTTTATAATTGACTTCGACTTGATATTTTTGCAAAAACAACAACATTCTCTGGAGTCGTTTCGGTGACGCTGATATGGGGCTTACGGAAATTCTCACAAATGGCTTATGATCAGTGTCCCACTTTCACATCAGGTCTTCCATAAATATATGGTCAAATTTATCACAAGAATGTACTATAGCCAACATTTCTTTCTCAATTGGGCATAACGTCGTTCTGTTGGAGTCATTGCTCTGGACGAAAAAACTACTGGTTTCCCTCTTGCAACAAAAACTGTTCCAATTCCAGTACTACTAGCATCACATTGAATCACAACAGCTTCTTACTGTCATAGTATGCTAATACTGGTGCTTTCGTCAACAAATTTTTCACTACATCAATGCTCTGCTATGAACTTCTGTCCATGTCCACTCTGCCACCTTGTCAGTCAATCTTCTCAAAGGTTCTGTGACATCAGACAATTCTGGTAGAAATTTAGCAAGATATTGTACCATACCTAGGAATCTCATCATATCCTTAGCATCTTGTGGAGTTGTCATATTTATAACTGCTTCTACTTTCTTAGGGTCGACTTCAATCCCTTATCAGTAAGCAGATGTCCAATGAAGGGTAATTCTTTCCATTTAATCTTCATCTTATCTGGATTCAATTTCAAATCATCATGTTGAGCTTTCTTTAACAACTCTAGCAGATTTCTGTCATGGTCAACTACTGCATCTGCATAGGTTTCACCTTGACCAAACACCAAGAAATCATCTGCTATTACTTCAACTCCTGTCAAGTTCTCAGAAAATTCATGCATTTTCCTTTGCCACACTTCTGGTGCTGAACTAATTCCGAAAGGCATTCGCAACCAACGAAATCTTCCAAACGGGGTGTTGAATGTTGTAAGATAGGTACTTTCTGCCTCTAACTCAACTTGCCAAAAACCATTCTTTGCATCAAGTGTACTAAATACCTTCGCATTAGTCATTCTAGTAGCCACTTCTTCAATACATGGTAATGGGTAATGTTCTCTTTTAATTGCTTTATTCAAGTCTTTAGGATCCAAACAAATTCTCCAGTCTTTGCCTTTCTTACGAGTCAACAGTACACTAGATACCCAATCAGTTGGTTCGGTCACTCTTGCAATCACCTGATCTGTCTCCAACTTGTCTAGTAACTTTTTTAAATCATTTCTCAATGAAACTGGGAATTTTCTAGGTGCGTGTACAACTGGTCTCACAGTATTATCAAGATAAATCTTATATTTACCTTTCAATGTACCAAGTCCTTTGAAAACATCTGGGTATTTCGACAAAATTTCTTCTTTTGTAATACCTCTCACTGTATTCACTGTCGAAATGATTTCTTGGTCACAGTCTAGTATTTTCAATAAACCTAACTTCTCAGACGATAATAACGACAACAATGGATGTGCTTCAATTTTAGGAACCACTGCATGTAGAATGTACTTTTTCCCTTGGTATTCCACCTCGAGACTACATGATCCCGCCGATTTAACACTAGACTTTCCACCGTAAGTCTTAAGGTTGACAGTCTTTGAGTTCAAATTCTTGCCCAAAGTATCACCTGTAACACTCACGTAGTCTTTCAATGGAATGACATTACACGTCGCTCCTGTGTCAATCTGGAATGTGATTTTTCTACCTGTAGAACACACAGTAAAAGTTTTAGTCTTTTTCTTGTATTCATTTACTGTCACGGCATAGAGTTCTTCATCTACATGACCAACTTTACCAGTACTTGTACTTGTACCATGGCAACACTTTGCGAAGTGATTTTTCTTGCCACAGCTCTTACAGTCTTTACCATATGCTGGACATTTCTCTTTCTTCCGCTCATGTGATCCACCACAGAATTTACACTTAAGAACATTGTCACTCGACCTCTGCCCTTGATTCTTATTCTTAAATCCTTGGTACCTCTGACCTTTCTTTTGTGAGTATTCTCTTCTTTTAATTTGGTTTGCTGACTCAGATCCTTGACCTTCCGTCATCACAGAGGACTGCTTCGATGCTGCTTCATTTGCACGAATGATACTGAGTACTTTCTCCAAATCAGGTTTATCTTCACGCAAGATTCTCTCACGGACCTTCTCTTCTCTCAAACCGAATACAATTTGATCCCGAATACGACGATCTTTCTCTTGAAACTCACAATTCTCAGCAAGTCTTCTAAGAACCGTCACGTAACTGTCAATTGACTCACCATCCTCCTGGCGTCTACATCCAAATCTGTATGTTTCGAACAGTACATTTGCTCTCGGAATGCAAAATTTCTCAAATTGATCCAACACTTTACTTATCTTTGTCTTATGACCCGCATCAGTCCACACAAAAGTTTCATAAGTGTCCACTGCCTCTTCACCAATTACTGACAACAGAGCGGCAACACGAATACTCTCATCTTTCGGCTGAAAACCCGCTGCAAGTTCATAATTGTTCCAAGCTGCTTTAAACTTTCTCCAATTCTCAGCTACATTGCCTTCATGAAGACGAAGTTCTTTCGGCACTGGAATGTTCACTGACATCATAAATCTACTGAATAGCTCTGGTTTAGTTCAAATCAATTCTTAAAATCTGACAGTTTTATAATAAGAATTTCACACCTGACACCATGTTATAATATGTATAATATTATGTTGTTGCAAGTTAACCAGTGGTATGAGACTATTCAATCAATGATCAGGTTGTACGCAGGATCAATACAATACTCACAAATAAGCTTTTATTAACGTCCACCTGACTGCGACGTTGACAGGTCATACATGCTAGATTCATGTTACCGTTTATATCATAACACTACTAGTTCAATCTACTCGTCGCCAGGAATAAATTCATCACGTTTGGTTCGTAATTCGAAATACAAACGAACAGAATGCAGTTTGTTCAGTTCACAACAAACGAAAACATTTTCTTGCACTAAGAAAGCCTGAGTAACCAAACGAACAAAGCTTTACAAAGAAACTGTAATTAAATGTGAGTAGAACATTTATACCTAGCTACAGTCTGTAAAATCCGACTATGAAAATTAGACGCAATTTTTATTGATAATGAATAATTATTTTCGATATTTGACATTTAGAAATTTCTCGTGTAAAGTAAATAGCAGTTTGGTAATGACATCTTGAAATTTTGTTTGGAAAACAAAAACTGATCAATTTAGCCTTGGAAACTGGTGCCACTTGGCCCATCTCTTATCCTTTATCTAATAGACTTGTCTGTCCGGGACGCTGTTTTGTCCGTCCGGGACGCTGTTTCAGCAGCCAAACCGTAAGAGATAGAGAAAAAAGTTATGAAAGTTATATGTTTGGAATGGTCATGTCAGGTCAGGAACCGAATTTCAGTCACGTGACACTTCCGGTTTTCGAGAAATCACATGATTTCTCGAAAACCGGAAGTGTCAGTACGCTGTTTCAGCAGCCAAACGGAGCTGCGACCCTCTGCGCCTTAAAACCTCGATCGGTTAGGCAACCACTTTGACAGCTTCCAGAATGTTCCGATGCGGCGTACTACTTTGACACCTTCCAGGTCTGGGTACAGTTTTTATTTAATACGCGTTCTATTTGAAAAACGGTCTTTTTTGTTTTTTTAAATGAGACATTTGTCTCACTGGGTTGCTAGTCTTACTTAATATACAGGGTTTCTAGGTATGGATTTTTATGAAAATCGTACGACACTCATTAATGACCAATAGAAAAATTAGTTCAAGGCCGTAACCCACACAACAACAAAATTTCTTGGAAATTTTTTGTAGGTAGACATTACTTCTTTTTAGGGTTTGTGTCGTTACGATTTTCTTACCGAATCTGCATTCGAGCATTAATTCATATCCGGAAATTATTTCTCGTGCATTCCAACAACGTCCTAATTTGCCCTCGCGTCCCGCTTGGGAAAATTAATACGACGTTGTTGGAACGCACTCAAAAAAATGTTCGGAAAGAATTAATGTTCTTGTGAGATTATATGTGAAAATTTCCAGAGATGTTCTATAAGGCTTAGGAACGATGGCAGCAGACTTTGGTTTCACTGTGTTGTAACGTTCGTTGTCAGGAGGCCGAAATACTTCATACTATGTTAAAAAACGACAAAAAAGATTTTTTCCCAAAAAATGGCTCCAACGATTTTGATCATTTTCACAGACATTTTTCCCTTAATGATAAGTAATACCCCACAGTCATCAAATACATAAAAATTCCAGGGAGGGAGATATCTGGCGGGAGGGGGGTTAACAATTTCAAACAGACGACTTTCCATGAAATGTACGGAGATGTTCTATGAAACTTTAGGACCATGGTACCATACTTTGGTTTCACTGTGATGCACTGTTCGGTGTGAAGAGGCGCAAATGCCCCAAAAAATTTCAATTTTATTTCTCAAAAATCATTTGCTTTTGATCGTCTTCACAACTGGTGGAATAACTACAACGGTTTGATTAAGAATATAAAAAAATGTTTTTTTTTGTTGAGTTTTTTACATAATCTCTGTGTCGACCAACGCACAATGTTGTCAATTTTGTTTTCTATGTACAAAAACACAATAAAAAAGATAATAAAGGACACATTGACTTATATTCTAATATTAGGTTGCTCGTTAACGGGGCTTTTTAATCGCTGGCAGCGATTCCTTACGTTTCACATCGTTGCCGTTTAATTCTGTTTAAGTAATATTATCAGCGTACATATATCAAACAAGTAGAGACACTCATGCCAAATGTTGAAACCTGTCTAGAATGCCTGGGACAGTAACTCGGGGGGTATTTCTAAGCTTGACTATCAAATGGCAGCACAAAATTCTACCAATCAGAGCCAGTTACTAGCTCTGCTACCAATTATGAGTGATAAATTAGTGGCGCCATCTGTTAGTTCCATCGGAAAGTACCCCCAGGAGCCGTTCAAGGTCATCAAAAATCGGTATTTTGACATCAAAGGAACCGACAGTGCGTGTCTCTACCTGTTTGATTTATGTACGTTAATATTATTGACATTCTTGTAAAATTAATGTTACACTGCACATTTGACCACCTCACATTGCACAAATTTTCGCGATCGTGGGTATACAGCGCTCTGCAAAGCATCTCGGAACTTCACATATGTCCAGTCCGTGTAAAATGACGTTTATGTCATAATTTAGCAGGGTGACGTTTGTCTTACAATATAGCAAGCCGTGCACAGAACAATACCTAAGGGCGTGGCTGGTTGTAGCAAATACGACTCTTAATAGCTGCCTTTTTAACATTGACCACACTGTCCTTATATAGCCACTGTAATTACATGCTGTCGACAGCGCCCCGACGGCTATCCCGGCATTGGGGCCGCTTTTATGCACAGCCATCATAGGAAGTTACGTCTCTTTAGTACAGTCTTCTTGGTATCTACCCAAAAATTCCAAGGAGGGAAGGGCACGCACATTAGCCCGGAGGGCATACATTCATTGCTTTTTGAAAACGGGAGTTGTTGCCAGACTGAATATTCTTAGAATTACTCGTGGGCGTAAAATCCCTAAAAACGACACAAAACTCGCTACCTTGTACCTCTAGGTGCCAGGCGGAAGTGTTCCCGAACCTCGTACTCAGCGTTCCCTGAGCTTATCAGCTGGGGTGGCAAACTTAACAATCGAATTCCCCAAAATGCATCAAGATATGAATTTTATAGCAGAAATGGGCAAGTTTGAAATTGTTCTTGAAAATGACGACACACGTAAAGAAGGCTTTGTTTTATCGTGCCACTAAAAACAAAATAGCTGGGTATATTTTTGATGGAACTGTGTATGTTATATACTTCAAATCGTTTAAATCTTGATCAGATGGAATTGTTCGTACAAGACGAAAAAAACGAATGGAAATGTGTGTAAGACCAACTGATTAGTGGGAAACGCTGCAGAATTTAAAAAAACCGTTACAATACATTGTATTAAGAAGTAAAACCACGCTAAATTTTTTATTAGGGAATGTTTCCTTCTCTTATTAAATTTAACATCAGACGTTTATTTGTAATTTATTAATGTGGTAAAACATGTTTTTCCTTTTATGTTCTCGTCTTTACTTATGTTCTTATCCATTTTAGTTTTATAAGAAGATAAACAATATATGATAAAGTACTTAAAATTTATTTGAAACATGTTGCACTAAAAGTGATAAAGCACACAAAGTAGGCTATGAACCTTTAGTTTGTTCGTAATGCACCGTAATATTGGCAATAATTACTTTTATGCTCAAGATCATAATCTATTACTTTACGATATTTTACCACTCGTGGGTAGCTCTAGTTCAAGGTTATCAACAGCTGAAGTAAAAGATAAATTCGAGTCAAGTATGAACAGGTGTTTATTTTCTTTAACTATTTTTACAAAATGAAATGTTTTCTACTATTTACAAAAATTAATGATAACCAAATTATAATCCCTCCTGATGTCTGCATTCAGGCCGAAGCTGCCTTCACTGGTAGCGCATTCGGACGCCCCCCCCCCCCCCCTGCCCTGTGGTTCGAATCGCTGTCATCAGATCAAAATTAAGTAATTCGTCTCCTTGCTCCCGAGTTTTTTCAGATTTTGGGCTTGATTATACAAAAGCCGAAATGATTCTGGGGCAGTTAACAGCTACCCTAGATCGAGCAAACGAGAAAGCTTCGCAACGTTAGTTAAATTAATTTAATTTCAGAGCTCTCGCGTGACCTTCCTGCTCTAAACTGAATTTAAGTCGCTTTAAATCTCGGACTATCGGAAGAAATAATTTATTAGCGAGGTGGTTCCCCAAACTACTGAACAGATATGCAGGTCGGGTTTTAAGCAGCAAGATTTTCCAATGTGCTGGGGGGTTACCAGGACAGGGTAGTAATTATCAGCTGTAAGATCTTCCGTTGCGCTGGAGGATTAATAGAACAGAGTGAGTTAGAAACAGGATTGCTTCTACAGTTTTACTAATATAGGCACGGGAGGTTTCTGGTCAGGTAAGAGTAGCTCAAGCAGCTCGACTTCTCCGTTAGGAGCTGAGAATCGAACTTACGTGGACTGGAAAGGACAGGTAATGCGGGACACGTATCTGGACTGGCGATGACTGGTGGAGCCCCTTGGGCCCGAGGACCCAAGAGTCTCTGGCTGGGGCTCAGGTTCTGGCCTGGATTCTGGAAGGAACGGGTTAGATCTGTCCTCGGACTGAGCGTGCATCGCTCTTTTATATGCTTGGAGGCGGTCGACGTGGTGAACCTAGAGTGCGGCTAAAACATGCTAGTTAGGTGGAAGCCGGAGAGTAGGGATGCATGACTGTAGCGGCACGGTAAAGCTTGGGAAACTTGTCGGTTTATACCTGGGCTTTTATCGAACTATCAGCAGCATCTCTCTTCAAGTATTTCTTACCCTCCGCGTGGCTCCAAATGTTCGCGCGTCGCGAATTCTTTTGGCGTGATAGCGCCTACAATGATAAAGTAATTAAAACGTTCGAAAACAATTTGGAGGCACGCGAAACGTTTAAATGTTTATATGAGAAAATAAAAAACAATGAAATTATTTAAAAGCAAAATGTAGTGAGCCATTTATAAATTTACGATCACATCAAAGATTCACCATTTTGGAAGATGAAATCAATTTATTTTCCGCAGCCTTGGCGAATGGAATCGGGCTCAGTGAGACCATCCACGGTTGGGCACCAAATAAACTGTGCTCTACTCAGAACCACAGACTTAAGAGATAGAGTAACAAGGTCAACACATCACCAAGACACATACCGCACATAATGGTTGCTGCGCAAGCTCAAATGGCGTGCTCCAACTTTGTGACCTGAATCCGGGGCAAGTTGAGCATTGTACCTCCATACGCAAGCGTATAAAGAACCAGCATATAAGCTGTTCACGACCTTTTTGGGACAGAGTTGGCTATGATTTTTTCTTTTCATGTTGGACTAACTGATTCGATGATGTAGCGGATGCAACTTTTTTTGCTGTCAGTGTCTGTTCGACATTTTCTTGCCACCACATTGCCAGATTTATTATTTTAATATTCGTAAGAAAATGAATGATTTATCAAATGTGTAAAAATAATTTTAATTTCCGTCAAAGGAAAAGTCAAAATGCCCAAAATAGTTTTGTTACAACAAACAATTTCCATTAAACGATGCTATTTCCAATTTAAAAAGGACAGATAAAATTTAAAGGAACGCGAGTCGATGTGGAGACTAGAGAATATCCGGCAACAATGTACCTATTCAGAAAATATAGCCTTAAACTGAAAACAACCTAACCTAACACCAAAAGTATCAATTTCCATTAGGGAGTTTAGTTGCAACAGAGGTTCTGCCAACAAAATTACTGGATGGTCATAGCCTCACCTGACCCAAAAAGATCGTGAACGGCTTATATACACCACAACCATCATCAACTTAATTTTTATTAATACGGTCTTGCTTTTTTGTCGTCGAATTTTAGAAGACCGTTTTATTTTGCATTCAACAATGTACCACACATTATGGTTTAATTACGTTTCAAGTATTTTTTGACCATCATCAGAACATTTCTGAATACGGTCCACAAGCAATTCATACGTTGTTTCAGCTTATAATTTACAGAAAGAAGTAATGAACCACACTGGATGTTCTGGATAAATATAAATAATTTTCACTTATAATACCATGAGTAGTCAAAGTTATGTCGACTATTTTTGTGGTGGTGTCACGAATGTCCATTGCGCTTGGTACGATTAGGACGAGTGCGATAGCACGAGTCCTAATCCCAAGCGCAATGGACATGAGTAGTGATACCACCGCAAAAATAATCTACTTAACTTTGACTAAGAATGGTATTCGAGGGACTATTTAATGAACCAAACTAGCTTTTCAAATTAGTTTTCAGTAAATCTAGCAACAAACTACGCAATTTCTATAGTAACAGAACACTAATATTGACTTTTTCTAATAAAAATCGCATTTGTTAAAAATAGTCACTTGAATACCTTCTAGGAAGACATATCCACTTATATTTTTTTGATTGGTCAAGAAACGTCAGAATTCTGGATTTTCATTGGTCACTTTTTGACAGATGACAGGTGAATTGAATAGTCAATAGTAATTACTTGATTATTCATTGAATAAGCAATAGTTGAAATTATAAATAAAAAGCATCTATTGTGACTCATTACATTTTTCTTTAATTTACAAAGCTGAAACAACGCATGAAATGTTCTAAGACACAGGTCCGTAACTAAAAGTATCTTGATGATAGTCTAAAAAGACAATTAAACCATGTGTGGTACATTACTGAATTCAAAACAAAGAGCTTCTAAAATTTGACATTAGAAAAGCAGGACCGTATTAAAAAAAATGAAGTTGATGGTGGTTGCGCGAAGACGAAACGTCGGATAGAAAAATTGATAACGTAATAGTTAAGTCCATTAAAAGTTGCTATAAAGAAGTTTTGTCAGTTAAGCTCTAGCTTTAACATTGAATTCAGATAAAAATAGAATTAAAAATCAAAAAATTCACTCTTCTTAGATAACAAAAACGAAAAATCTCATCACGGATTTGTTGGCGTCATTTTGTTAGTCCTTTAATTACGCAACCTTTTTTTCCATTCAACCAAATTTGTATATTATAGTCAAAATTATACCCATTCGGAGTCACGTGACTTTTGTCTGTCTCTGTTCATCTTTAGTAAAGTAGATGAAATGGAAGAAATTTGAAAAAAAGGCATGTCGATTCATAAAATTAATTTTAAAAATTTGACGTTTCTAATCTGTCAGATTATATTTTTCGTGTAAGTTATTGAGATAAGGGCAATAAAACCTAAAATTGTTGAGCCGAAAACTGGAAATTAAAAGAAACCATCGGACATGCGGTATAACGAGCAGTCACAACAATTAATTTGAATATTATGCGTTTTTTTTATGAAGTGTACAATATTAATAATAGTAAATCAACAGTTTCACCCTCCAACGCTGTTCGCCGTGCTTCTCTTGCGTTAAATATCTCGGAGAGCACAATTTACCGAAAATATGAGCCAGAAAGTGAAGAATGCTAAAACGGAAGTCGACGAAGCAGTCAAGACACTGTATATAAAATGTATGTAGCTAAAGAATTTGTAACCATAAAAAATCTAAAAAATGCTTGGTTGAAGAATCTGGAGATTTTTCACATTCAGTTTCTTCCCTAAATAGATTGTGCAAGGAAATAGGCTTCAAATGGCAATGTTCTATAACAGAATATGCATGCACAGAAATTGACTTAAAATTTGCTATACGCAGCAGGTTTTTAATGTAGCAGGTGACATATATTTATTAAATTTACATTTTACGACATGTTATGTTTTCTTTAACCTGTAAATTCAGTTTGATTTCATATAAGAGAATAAACCCGTAGCAACCTTGTTTTAGAAATTGGCATATGTCAGGATAACCTACAAAACGGAATGTCATTTATTTCCCTAAAATTGCATTTTTAAGAATCGACATACGTAAAATTACTAGATTATCACGTGACTCCGAATGGGTATAAATTTGACTATACTATTAATGAGCTCCCCATACTGGCACTCCTTATCTTGGACACAATATATACTTACTCACCCCATATACGCATTTAGGACCATTAACTCTAAGATAGTGATTATCATGGTGTAAAGAATACAAGGTGTAACGTTCCGCAGAATGTGGGCGGACCTCAAATTCAACCAATAGGACATGGTCCCACAAATGGCACGATTGGTAGTACTGAAGTGTATTGTTGAAGACGCTGTCGATGTCAAATTCAAGGTTAGGTTTTGCGTCAGTTGGTGTCAGATTGACGCAAAACGTAACCTGCTAACCTCGAATTTGACATCGACTGACAGTGCCAGCAACAATATATGATTGCAACCATGGTTACACCATGATCGCGGCCGTGATGGATTTCCTGAGCAGGACCATCGGGGATTGGTTGACATCTCCCCTCTACTTTCTGAACGATTGCCCATCCCGGGAGCGTTTCACCTTATATTCTTTACACCATGGTGACTATAACACTTAATTTGGAATTCTTCATATTAATTTTTGTGGACGTACGAAAAATTTACACCAGTTTAAAATTTTATTATTGACAGAATACTGCACAATAGTTTGGTTTTATATTAATTTTTTACAATATGGAAGTAAAAGTATTTTAAAATAGAGGTAGTCTATTAGGCATCACACTTGTTGTACGAGGGCGGGATGATAATTGCTTAGCCTAAGAATGAAAGACTGATTTTAACTTTTCAAAATCGTTTTACTTTTCAACATAGTCTCCTAAATGTTCTATAAACTTTGTCCAACGATGTTCTAAAGCCTTGATCCCATCCCGAAAAATGCTTTCTTCAAGACTTGCAAAATATTTATTAATCGCAAACTGGACCTCTTCATTAGACAAAAATCGTTGACCGCCTAGAAAGATTTTGAATTTGGGGAATAAGTGGAAGTCCGACGGAGCTAGGTCACAGGGGAATAAGGCGGATGCAGAAGCAAATCATATTTCAATTCGTTAATTTTTGCCATCGCTATAACACTTGTGTGGGGTCTTGCATTATCCTGATGAAAAATGATTTTCTTGTGCGCTAAACCTGGTCTTTTCTGCCGAATCATTTGTTTAATTTGTCCAGCAGGTTAGCGTAATATTCCCCAGTTATGGTTTGCCCTTTAGGTAAATAATCTACCATTAAAATCCCTTTGGCATCCCAGAAAACACAAATGAAATTGATATTTCAGTACTGTCAAATAAAAGATGACAGTTTGCATTTATTTTTTACTTGTCAGCGCACAGAATAATAAAGAATGGCCTGTCGGCTTAAAATTCAGCTAGTTTTTTCTTTGCGCATGCGCAAGTTCTGGTGGTGTGCAGTCAAGGTTGTGCAGTCAGCTGTTTTCCATATTTTACACGTGTCTTGTGGCGGTCAATGACCCCTTATAAGAAGGTTATGTTTTTTGTGCAAGTGGTTTTAAAATATTAATTTAATATGAGTGCACAGAATAGATCTTTTGGTGGCACATGGTGTACTGTGCATTTCCATATCAATTGCATGGACTTTAAACGTACGGATTATTTCTGTTCAGTTTAAAATTTAGGCGAATAATTTTGAATTTGCCGCCTCTGCACACCACTAGGATCATGGCGGACAATTTCAAGGCCACAAAAATTGAGTATGCTGACATTCAAAGCGCCGACACAGAGAGGCCATTCTGATTTAGGGTATTATTCTGTGTCAGCGCCAACTACGCGGAGGCTAAACAATTATCATCCCGCCCTCGTATAAGCTATAACTATGAAATAATACAAACGTATTTTTCTATGCTCGTTTATACTAGCGAATAATACAAATTTTCATCAGTATATGTACTCATATAGTGAACTAAATCAAGTTTCTTTGCCACTTTATATTTGTGAATTGACCATGAATAAGATTTCTCGCCTATGCGTGTGTCTTCATATGGTTAACCAACCTAATTTTCTTTGTTGCTTTATATTCACAAATGGAACATGAATAAGGTTTTTCTCCTGAATGGGTCCACATATGTACAGTTAAATTATATTTCTCTGCTGTTTTATACTCACAAATAGAACATGAATGAGGTTTTTCACCTGTATGTGTCCTCATATGTTGAGTTAACGTGTGTTTCCTTACTGCCACATATTTACAAATGGAACATGCATAAGATTTTTCGCCTGTGTGTGTCTTCATATGGTCATTTAAGTTAGCTTTTTTTGTAGCTTTATATTCACAAACAGAACAGGAGTAAGGTTTTTCTCCAGTATGTGTTCTCATATGTTCAACTATCCTAGATTTCCCTGCTGCCTTATACTCGCAAATAGAACATGAAAACGATTTTTCGCCTGTATGTGTCCTCACATGTTGAACTAAATTATGTTTCCTAACAGTCACATAATTGCAAGTTAAACATGAATACGATGTTTCCCCACTGTGCGTCTTCATATGGTCAACTAAGTTACCTTTCCTAGCTGCCTTATATTCGCAAACAGAACAAGAATAAGGTTTTTCACCTGTATGTGTTCTCATATGTTCGACTAACCTGTGTTTCTCTGCTGCTTTATATTTGCAAATCGAACAGGAATATGGTTTTACTCCAGTATGTGTCCTCATATGCGCATCTAAAGTACTTTTCTCTGCCGCTTTATACTTGCAGATAGAACATAAATAAGGTTTTTCTCCTGTATGTGTTCTCATATGTTCAACTAACCTCTTCTTCGCTGCTGCTTTATACTCACAAATCGAACATGCATAAGGTTTTTCTCCTGTATGTGTCCTGTTGTGAATACGTAACTGAAAATATTTTGTAGTTTTATATGCACAAATGGAACATGAGTGAAACACTTTTGCAGTCCTCATCATGCTTTCATCCCAGACATCATTCTTATGTTTTGCTTCATCTTCAGAAACCACGGGAACAAAAAATGCTTCTTCTGGTAGACTTCCACTTGCTACAGGCTTAACAAGCAATTCGTCTTTTACATCAACTTCTTCCAGCTTAATATTGAGTTCATTATCACCCATGTTGTTAACAGTGCCTGTAACAATCTCTTGCTTTACATTTAAGTTTCCAATTATTTTATCTTCATCAATGTTAAGCAGTGGTTCATGTAACTTGCTGGTCAATGCTGCACGCGTAACCAGCAATTCGTCTTTTATATAATGAACCTTCATATCAATATCTTCCAGCTTAATACTCAATTTGTTATCAGCCGTGCTGTTGTTAGTGTCTTCAGAGATCGCTTGCTTCTTTTCTAAGTTTTCAACTATTTCAATTTCATCAACCGTTTGCAGTGGTTCGGGTAACCTGCTGGTTAATACATTGAGCAAAGAATGGTTAACCAATTCACGTGGCATATCCATTACTACAGCAAAAATGTAGAAGAGTTCGTGTTTATTATATTGCTATATCTGAAAACAAAATTTAGTTAGTTGAAGGGGGTTATGCTCAATTAAGAAATATTAACGAATTTCTTAGACAGAGTTCTAATATATTTGCTTACACGGAAAAACACGAAATTGATAGAAGTAACTAATACAGAGAATGGACTAACAACATGGATAACCACACAAATCACCTAGAGGGACTCTAAAAATCAACATTACAGCTACGCCATCTTGCGATACCGATAGATAAAATAAAATTCAG
>CALNHX010013515.1:0-15871 GCA_940337035.1 Agriotes lineatus
GTGTTTGACGATGAACAGATTCGCCTGGAGGCTGTAGAAATCAGGCGTCCGTTACGTTATTTTGCTGGTTCCATCCCTTATGTTAAGCGCAGAACTGAGACAGCAGTTTCCGCTTTAAGACAGCTTAGTCATGCCACTTAACGGGATGATAATTCGTCACTGTGTGAGATGCAGCCTCACATCCCTTAATTATTTATAGGCTTGGACCCACAGCGACGCAGTAAGTGAATCTAACAAGTAAATGCAGACTGGTTTATTACAAAAATAATTGTTCTATATATACAAACAAATTTGCTTAGATCATAGTAATATACAAAGTTCATTTCTAATAACAGGTGCAATGTATTATATTCAGTAGGTTAATTTACTAGTCTTGCAAAACAATACTCAGCGGTTTTGCTTCCGTGATATGATATGGACTCCATGAACTCGAGCGTCTTTTATGCTGAGCTGCGATTGTAGGCATTTAAACCTTGTCACGGCCTTGCGTAATTGTGTACGCGAAGCCGTGTAAAAATGCTGAGCGGCGACTGCGAGGTGTTTAAACTTGACTGTGAGTAGGTCGCCGCGCTTGCATAATGCAATATTGCGTTTTTGGTGGCTTTTAACTTTTAGAATGTTTCGTAAAATTTAAATGAATAATTATAAATTTATATCTGGTTAATCTGTTAAAGACAAGATTAAACATATTGCCAATTTTAAGCCACAAAAAAGCAAACCGATAAATTATATTGTTTCTTCGAGATTGAGCGTTTTGAGAGGATATTCTTCTGCCTGGGGTTGTGCGGGTGGTGGCTTCCTTCGTGTTATTCGTTGCCGAATGTAGTAGATAGCTTCTAGTAGGGCAGCGGTTCCCAAAAGGCTGCCTGTGACCCCAATAGACAGGTGAGAATGATGTCGGATGGCTTTCCAGGTGAAGTTTTTTATATGCTCCTGGAAATCTAACTGCGATGCTTGTAGGTCTTCGAAGTGGTCTGACTGAGTTAGTACAGGTTCCTCTGCGATTTCTGAAAATGAGTTTGTTGTGATTGGGTTGGTAATATTGATACTGATAGCCTTGGAGTATCCAGCCAGGATCTTGTATTTTCTGTTGTGCCTTGGGGTTAATGTATTCCTCGCAGTTTGGATGATGCAATCCGATGAAATTTGAATGACACCTGTAGTGTTGACGGTGACTTCTTCCCTGTTTCCACTACAAGTGATTGCTATGCGGGTTGGTTTACTGACTACAAATAGCCAGGTGTTTTCCATGTACAATTGTTTCCAAATAATGGACTGGATGCGATGTCTTCGTAGGAGACATTGACTGGTTTCTACTCGGTGATATATATCGTCAATGATGCAGTTTGGGTTGTTTTCAATTCCTTTAACTACCGTTGGACTGCAAACATAGGTAGTGGGAGAAATTTGTAGCTCTTCTTTGAATTCTTCATCTGTTTCGTGGAAGTACATTTGTAGGTTGTAATCCACAGCGAAGATTCCTTTCGGCACATCGATCATCCAGTAGGATCCATTGCTGATTTGGAGAGGAATTGGTGTCACTTTAATTAAGGAGTATTCCGTTTTTTCCACTATGATGAAATACCCTTGGACGTTGATGTAGATGTCGTCATGCCCAATGTCAACCTTTAGAATTGGCGTTGGTAATATCTCCAAATTTGGTGAAAGTTTACTGGTTGCATTAGCGAGGATCTGTTTAATTTGAGCAGGTGTTATTAGCTCGTACAGATTACCTTGCTGAAAGTGAACGTTTAAGATGTGAATATGGGTAGTTGCACAGTTCACTAATTACATTTGTGGCGACTTGGTACACACTGATGATGTGAATATTTAGTCGGTTGGAGTCGGTTGCTTTATACCATTTGTCCATGTTGTTAATGGCCCGGATTCCTTGGTTTAATTTTTCTTGGAAATGTTCCAGCTTCTTGTCGATTCGTTCTTCGGTTTCATTAAACCTGGAAAGTGCTGATAGCAAGAATTTGGATTGTTGACTGTCCATTTTTATTAGTTCCTGTTGATTCTTGTCTAGCCTGTCTATATCTTGATAGACTTCATCGTTGACTCCAAAAATTGATGTTAATACTGTGCCAAGGACTCCTCTTTTTCTCGTCTTGTTATTATTTCTTCCATACCATCTCTAATCCATTCCATTGCTTTTTCTGTTCCAGAAGATGATGCACCAGTGTCTTGCATAATGTGTCTTCGGACAGTTCTTTTGCAGAGTCGCAGAGATTGTCGAATTTGTCTACCATGTCTGTGACTGTTTCGAAGTCTTCTTCGATCTTCCCCCTCTCGAACTGGATTTCGATCCGGAATGTTCCTCTCTCAATCTTCCCGTGTCCAATGTGTTCTACATAGTACCCGCTGTCTGGTTTTTGGATATTAAATTCTGCTTTACTTAATGTATTGGTGGTAAGAAGGGTAAAGATGAGTAACAGCAGTTTCCATTTGGACGCGACAGATTTCCTTGGTGCTGGGGATGATCGTGTCTGGATAATGTTAGTTGAAATTTTATCTTCTGCCTCTGGTTCCTGCGATTCCTCGGTAGTTGCTGGTAATGGAATGATGCTGCCTATGGATCGTTTTAGCTGATGTCCTCCTGATTTCTGGAGCGTCACTACTTGTACTGATCCATCGGCTGCTGGATGAGTTGCAGTGACTCTTGCTAAAGGCCACTTACTAGGATTGATACTATCTTCTTTGATTAACACTAAATCTCCAACTTTAGTGTTCTCCAATGGTTTCTTCCATTTGTTTCGTTGCTGTAATCCATGAAGGTAGTCCGAGCTCCATGATTTCCAAAAATCTTGCTTGATCTTTTGGATTATCCTCCAACGATTCGATAGATTTGAAGATATTGGAGTGTTGATTGGGTCTGGTGGCGATATGATTTCCCTCCCTATTAGGAAATGGCCTGGCGTCAGAGCAGTTGTGTCCTCAATATCGTTGCCTTGTGGACATAGAGGACGTGAGTTTAGGCAGGCCTCAATTTGGCAGAGAAGAGTTGTTAACTCTTCAAAGGTGAGAGTAGCGTGGCCAATAGTTCTCTTCAGATGATGCTTCATTGATTTTACCCCTGCTTCCCATATCCCTCCGAAGTGAGGGGCTATTGGAGGGATGAAGTGCCATTGGGTACCACCGGTTGCTAAGGTTTCTTGGACAACTGGGCCTTCAATTGTTTGGCGGGTTTCCTTGTCCAACACTTTTCTTGCGCCAACGAAGTTTGTTCCGTTGTCGCTGTATAGGTGTGCACAGCGTCCTCTTCGGGCAGTAAACCTCCTGAAGACTGCTAGGAAGCTGTTGGTTGTCATGTCGCTGACGGCCTCTAGGTGGATTGCCTTGGTTGATAGACAGACAAAAACAGCAATGTACCCTTTGTGCGAAGAATGCCCTCTTCCCTTGGATGTTCGGATCTGTATTGGGCCGGCGTAGTCCACTCCGGAATGGAAGAATGGAGGAGTTGAATTCACTCTGGTTGATGGAAGATTTCCCATCAGTTGCTGTGCTGCCTCTGCTTTGTATCGTAGACATCGGAAACACTTCTGGATGCTGGAGCTGACTGCTTTCTTCGCGTTGATGATCCAATATTTTCTTCGGATATATGAGAGAGTGAGTTGGGTGCCACCGTGCAGCGTGCGTAGATGCGCCTCTTGGATTATTAGTTTGGAAATATGACTGGAGTACGGGAGTATGATTGGGTGTTTTTCATTGAAGGACAAGGTGGAATTTTCTAATCTTCCTCCAACACGGATTATTCCATGCTGATCGATGAAGGGATTGAGGTTGGCAAGCTTGTTACTGGAACTCACATATTTGTTCTGCCGGAGTTGAGATCCTGTTGCCCTCAAAATAGGATCACTTCCTTGGATGACCTTAACGAGTAGGAGGATGGTGTCGTCCATTTCCTTCACTGATAGGCATCCTGATTGAGTGGGAAGTCGCTTACACTTGTTGATGAATCTTCGGCAATGTGACATGACTCGTACCATTCTTGTTAGAGAAGAAAAACGATGAACGACTTCGTTCTCGTCTTGATGAATGGTAGTTTGATGCACAGTGTAACTTCTTGCTTCTTCCTCGGTGGTTGCGGTGTCTGGTTGACACGGCCATGAACTCTTGTTAACTAGCCAGCTCGGTCCGTCCCACCATAGGAGATGATTCTTTAGTTTTTCTGGACTAGTGCCTCGGGAGATGACGTCTGCAGGATTCTCTTCGGATTTGACGTGGTTCCAATGTTGAGCCGGAATTAGATTGTTGATTTCGGCTACTCGATTCGCGACGAACGTCTTCCATCGTACCGGGTCTCCTTTTATCCATCCTAATGTAACCATGGAGTCGGTCCAGGCGAAGATAGACACCTTAGGAAGGTCTAATGCTGCAATTACCCTTTGAAGTAGATTGGAAAGGAGTACTGCTGCGCAGAGTTCCAGTCTTGGTAATGTCGTCTTGGCTCGGGCTGGTGCCACCTTGGATTTGGCTATTAATAAGGATACCTTGACTTGGCCGGATGATGTGTGACTCTGGTATAAATCGCGGCCCCGAAGCTCTTTCGGAGGCGTCACAGAATCCATGCAGCTCTACTAGAGATTCCCTTTTGATAAACAACCACCTTGGTAAGGTAATTTCTTCCACTGCCTTGAGTTGAGACCTGAGCGTCTCCCATTTGCCTTGGATATTTTCAGACACTGGGTCATCCCATTTGATATTTTCGAGCCATAGTTCTTGGATGAGTAGCTTGGCAGTGATGATGACGGGTGCTAACCATCCCAATGGGTCGAAAATTTTGGCAACTTCGGATAGTATGGTGCGTTTGGTGGATTCCTGTTGCTTAACGTCTACCTTAAAACAGAAAACATCTTCATATGGAGACCAGTGAATGCCCAAGGACTTTTTTACGCCGTCTTCATTTATTTCGAGGTATGTTTGTTCCTTTAACTCTTCTGGGAGTTCTTGAATGATGGCTGACTCATTACTGCACCATTTATGTAGAGTAAAGCCTCCACGCTTTAGTAAGGAAATGAGCTGACCTTGTTGTTGGATCGCTTCTTCCACAGTGTCGGCCCCAGAAAGCACGTCGTCCACGTAGAAATCTTTCTTCACTGCTTCTGAAGCTAATGGAAATGAGACCTTTTCGTCCTGTGCGAGTTGATGCAAGGTTCGAATGGCAAGATAGGGAGCTGATGCGGTTCCACAAGTGACGGTGCACAGCTTATATTCCCTGATTGGCTGTGATTTGTCGAATCTCCATAGGATTCTTTGGTACTCCTGGTCTTGGTTGTTCATTCTGATTTGTCGGTACATTTTTTCAATGTCTGCAGAAAAAACAATCCTGTGTGTTCTCCATCGAAGTAGAATGTCGACCAGTTCTTGCTGAAGTTTAGGTCCAGCGTACATCATCTCATTTAAGGATTTTCCGTGAGAGGCCTTGCTAGAGGCATCGAAAACGACACGAAGCCTGGTTGATGAACTTGCTTCTCGGATGACGCCATGGTGGGGAATGTAATACTTGCCGTTATTCTCATCTTCCTTTGCCACCTTTTCCATATGTCCTAAATCCAAGTATTCTTGCATGAATTTCTTGTATTGGACTGCTAGATCTTGATCTTGTCCTAATTTCTTCTCCAGATGTATGAATCGTGCCAATGCTGAGGGTTTGGACCTTCCCATGTGTACTGGAGTTTGTTTGAATGGAATCCTTACTACGTATCTTCCATCTACGTCTCGCTGGACTGTGTCTGTGAATTTATTTTCACATACCTGATCATCTGGGGAAAGTTTCCTTTGAGGAGAAGCCTCTTCAATGTTCCAGAATTTCTGCAACTGCTCATCCTCTTCAATTTTGGCAACCATGGTGTTGACCTTAAGGCTGGTGGGAGGTCGTCTTCCCATGGTTCCTGATAAGATCCATCCCAATTCGGTATTCTGTCCTAGGATGCCATCTTTGGATTTCTTGATTCCTTCGAGAATTATTTGGGAATATTCTTCAGCGCCTAGAAGTATATCTATGGGGCCAGGTCGGTTGAAGGTTGAATCGGCGATGAAGACATGTTTCCAGGCATCCATTTTTATGTTCGGAATGGGTGATGAAGGCATGGTTTTTGTAAGTTTGGGAAGTACCAGTAAAGTAACAGGTAAGGAAAATTTACTTGGAAATCTTGGCGTAATCAAACCTGTGATTTTCCATTTTGCGACTTTTGTTTCGCTGTTCCCAATTCCGGAGATTTCTGCTCGAACCTTGGTCCTGGGTAACGCTAATAATTCGGCTGCGGCTTCGGTGATGAAGGAACCTTGAGACCCTGGATCTATCAAGACCCTCAAGAGATGAGTCATCCCGGATGCTGCCTTAACTTGAACCGTTGCTGTGGCCAGTAGCACTTGGCTCTTCTTTGCGCCTAGGTTGGCGGCAATGATTGTGGGTTTTGGCTTCTTCTCTGGAGCGTTGGAGGTCTGCATGGCTGCTGCGTGAGAAAACGTCTTCATCTTCGGAGCAGGTATCGGCTTTGATGGCGGCTGTGCCTTGTGAAGCAGAGTATGGTGTGGAAAGCGGCAGATTTTGCAGTTATAATACGAACGACATTGTATATTAGAATCGTGTCGCAAACATCGAAAGCACAATCGGTAGGTTCTTACCACTTCTTGCTTTTCGTGGGTGGAGAGCCTCTGGAATTGACCACAGTTATCGATGTAATGGTCCCCATTGCACATCTTGCAGTTGAGATATCCGGCAGCGTAATTTTTCTGTGGCTTGTCCTGAGTTGGTTTTCGAGCTCCATCAATGGATTCCAAGGATTGGAACCGCATTTGTAAGAAGGCCATTAGAGTTTGGTGATCCTGAACTTCATTTGGGCACTGAAGCGATTGCTCATATAATTTGTTAGTTTCAGGATCCCATTTTCGAGTAATAACTCGGTTAATCCACGGACCCCAGCTGTCGGTGGAAATGCCCAAATTTTTGATTGCTTCCACACATTCCTTAGTGGAGTCATGCAATCTTTTCAACCCTTGGGCTGATTCCTTGGAGAGGACCGGCTGATCGAAGATGGTGTCTAGCAATTTGGTTAGAATAAGGCGATTATTTTGATACCTTTGTTGCAGCAAATTCCAAGCGGTGTTGTAGTTGGCTTGAGTCACTGCGAGATGCTGGATTAGTCGGCTGGGCTCTCCCTTGACATGCGTTTTTAAATACTGCATTTTGATGACGTCATCCATGTTTTGGTTGTCATCTACTAATTTGGTGAATAGGTCCTTAAAAGTGGCCCATTCCTCATAATTTCCCTCGTATATGGGGATTTTAACTTGAGGAAGCGAGATGGCTGATGCTTGCTCGTTCCTTGTTGGTGCTTGTAACAAATTAATTAAATTTCGGTACCTGTCTTTCAACGTAGTAAATTCAGGACTGAAGTGCGTCTGGTTTGAATCCATCTCGTTAGACATGACTTCTTCGTCCATCTCGATCACCCGGTCCCATTCTTCCTTTAATTCCCTCTTTGTGATGGCGGGCCTTCCGAGTGCTTGTTCCAGTTCGGCGTCGTCCAAAGATTGCTTAAAATTCTGCATCCGAATCTGCAGTTTTCGGATACGAACCTTTTGCTCGGGATTTACAACTGTTTCCTCTCGCCTCCTAGTTTCAGAGGGGTCGGGATTTTCAGTTGCCTTTAAACAGCTCTGCAAATAACTTTTTGCTTCGCAGTAGATGGCTTTAATTTGTTCGTAATACCCTGTGGTAAAATAATTATGTGTAGGAATACTTAGCTGCACCATTTTGGCGTGATTTTTGGTCACGGCGTTCCAAGTTTCGTCCAGCGTCTTGTTTCGGCTGGCGATGTAAGCTTCTGTTTTTCGGCTGGCAGGGTCCTTTTTACTGTTGGAAAATACCTGCGTGATCTTCTGGCCGAGTTCTTCTTGGGCGACAGCTAGCTGATTGAATTCCTCCATATTGTTTGCCATTTTCGGGGAACCGGGTGGGTTGGTAGATGTTGTTTTCTTCTCGGGATGTACCTCTTCTTAGTTGTAGACAGATCCGGCTCGAAGGACCATGAACAGATTCGCCTGGAGGCTGTAGAAATCAGGCGTCCGTTACGTTATTTTGCTGGTTCCATCCCTTATGTTAAGCGCAGAACTGAGACAGCAGTTTCCGCTTTAAGACAGCTTAGTCATGCCACTTAACGGGATGATAATTCGTCACTGTGTGAGATGCAGCCTCACATCCCTTAATTATTGATAGGCTTGGACCCACAGCGACGCAGTAAGTGAATCTAACAAGTAAATGCAGACTGGTTTATTACAAAAATAATTGTTCTATATATACAAACAAATTTGCTTAGATCATAGTAATATACAAAGTTCATTTCTAATAACAGGTGCAATGTATTATATTCAGTAGGTTAATTTACTAGTCTTGCAAAACAATACTCAGCGGTTTTGCTTCCGTGATATGATATGGACTCCATGAACTCGAGCGTCTTTTATGCTGAGCTGCGATTGTAGGCATTTAAACCTTGTCACGGCCTTGCGTAATTGTGTACGCGAAGCCGTGTAAAAATGCTGAGCGGCGACTGCGAGGTGTTTAAACTTGACTGTGAGTAGGTCGCCGCGCTTGCATAATGCAATATTGCGTTTTTGGTGGCTTTTAACTTTTAGAATGTTTCGTAAAATTTAAAGGAATAATTATAAATTTATATCTGGTTAATCTGTTAAAGACAAGATTAAACAGACGAGAAACTAGAGTTTTTTCACGGGACGAAGAATGAGAGCGGAAAAAATAAGCCGAGAACGAGAGGAGGCAGGGTAACCGAGAGCTGTTTAAAAATACAATATCGGACAAAAATATAAATAATGCATCGGTGTAAGTCTTTGTTTACATATACAAAAGTAGGCTGGTAACTAAGTTATGACTGTATCTGTACGGTAATATTCCTTTACCGTACATGGTAACCGTTATCATACTGAAACAATTGTATCTGTACCACGGATGTTATGAATCATAACTGCCTTAGATGTCTTAAAAGTCTCGCCCTACGAGCTCTGATTTCAAAACAATATGTTCAAACTAATTTGAACGTGGGATTTTAGTGAATAGTGTAAAATAAACTGTAATCCAGTAAATACAAAAGTTCACGCAATTACCCCACAAAAACTGCATAACTTGCGCAAGATAAGATATGGGTCAAGTTTCCGTGTCGTGATAACAATTAAATGTAAGCGACACACGCAACAAGCAGCAGTTCCGTGTTTACAAACAGACGTTGCACTTTTAATATATCGTATGTCGAAGGCACAACGCAGCAATTCTACAATGCTAGTGGGTTAACATAACAAACTCTAGCATTCAGAATTACGTTAATTTAAACATGTATGATTGTGATTTCAATATTAGGCCATAAAAACATGGCATACATTTTCTGTATATATACGTTGTAATAGGACTAAGACTTCAATATACCTTTAACCACGATTGTGTATATTCATTGATGGAGTTGAACACAGGCTAAAATTGTTCATAACGAGGTAGCCAGGCCTAGCTACTTCCCCCTATCTCTTAACAACAAAATAAACTCCATCTCCTATCAAACAAAACTAAACTGGTTTTAAAACAAACATAAAAGGTGCTAAGTTCCAAATAATTTGGGCCACATCTTTTACACAATATCTGCGGCAGTTACAATACTCATAATATTCCTAGATATGATAATAGCAATAATTAATAATTAATTCATAAAAACTAGTTGATTTTAGTGTATCTAATAATTGATAAACAAGTGCTATGTAATTTGAACAAATTTTTTTTATTCATTCGATTTTAACTACCAAGTATAGGCATTGCTTGCATACAGGATGTTCTACAATTTTTATATTTTAAAATATCTGAGATTCTTATATTTTTCTATGTTTTGATTTATTTTAATGTTCATAAAATTTTGGTGTCACATCACGTCACATCCCTTTCAAGTTAACAAGCCTACGTCTATGCTCAGCGGTAGGGTTACTGCAATGGCGTCGGCGTAAGAAGGGGTGGTTGGGCGTTACCCTCAGCTAGACACTGGATTTGATTGGAACAAAGTTTATTATATTTACACATACAAATAAGCTTATAACTAGGTAACATTTATATACAGAAAAAGAAAAGAAAATGGCGGATTGGCATCCGCGATTGGAAGCGGGTGTGGTCCTTCGGAGGCGGGGCCGGCGGCTTCCTCCTGCGGTTGCAGCGGCGGCGGTGGCGACTGGCGACGGGGCGGCGAGCTGAGAGCAGCGGCGGCGGCAACGTCGGCGGCAGTGAGGATCTCCTTGGCGGAGGCGGCGGCTGGCGGCTTCCTTCGGCGGTTGCAGCGGCGGCGGTGGCGACTGGCGACGGGGCGGCGGGCTGTGAGCAGCGGCGGCGGCAACGTCGGCGGCAGTGCGGATCTCCTGGGCGGAGGCGGCGGCTGGCGGCTTCCTTCTGCGGTGGCAGCGGCGGCGGTGGCGACTGGCGACGGGGCGGCGGGCTGTGAGCAGCGGCGGCGGCAACGTCGGCGGCAGTGCTGATCTCCTGGGCGTAGGCGGCGGCTGGCGACTTCCTTCTACGGTGGCAGCGGCGGCGGTGGCGACTGGCGACGGGGCGGCGGGCTGTGAGCAGCGGCGGCGGCAACGTCGGCGGCAGTGCTGATCTCCTTTGGCGGAGGCGGCGGCTGGCGGCTTCCTTCTGCGGTGGCAGCGGCGGCGGTGGCGACTGGCGACGGGGCGGCGGGCTGTGAGCAGCGGCGGCGGCAACGTCGGCGGCAGTGCGGATCTCCTGGGCGGAGGCGGCGGCTGGCGGCTTCCTTCTACGGTGGCAGCGGCGGCGGTGGCGACTGGCGACGGGGCGGCGGGCTGTGAGCAGCGGCGGCAGCAACGTCGGCGGCAGTGCGGATCTCCTGGGCGGAGGCGGCGGCTGGCGAAAGTGGCTTTCCAAAGACGGCAGGCAGCAGAGTCCAATGCGTAGGATTGGTTCTAAGTCCCTGAGGGTGATAGGCTCTGGAGAGGCTGGAGCTGCTAGCTGGTCCTGGAAGCTAAAGTGGCTCGAATCCCAAGTCCCACGAAGACGGCAGACAGCAGAGTCCAATGCGTAGGATGGGTTCTAAGTCCACGAGGGTGATAGGCTCTGGAGAGGCTGGAGCTGCTAGCTGGTCCTGGAAGCTAAAGTGGCTCGAACTCCAAGTCCCACGAAGGCGGCAGACAGCTAAGTCCAGTGAAACGGCTGTTGGTCCTGGAGCTGAAGTGGCTGCTGGTAGTCCTGGAAGCTGGAGTGGCTGCTGGTAGTCCTGGAAGCTGGAGTGGCTGCTGGTAGTCCTGGAAGCTGAAGTGGCGGCTGGTGGACTCTCCTTGGCTGAGTCGGCGATGGAAGGCTGGATGGTTCCTGGTGGACTCTCCTTGGCTGAGTCGGCGATGGAAGGCTGGATGGTTCCTGGTGGACTCTCCTTGGCTGAGTCGGCGATGGAAGGCTGGATGGTTCCTGGTGGACTCTCCTTGGCTGAGTTGCTGCTGGATTGACCCGCCGAGGCAGAGTTGATGCTGGTCCGACTCTCCTGGCTGAGTTGCTGCTGGTTCGACTCTCCTGGATTGAGTTGCTGCTGGTTCGACTCTCCTGGATTGAGTGAATTCTTACTGCCAGCGTCTGACTATTTAAAGGAGCCAGTCCTTTGTCCAACGCGATCTCGACGCTCATTGGTCGAAGTAGAAGGGATGTTTTGCCCGATTTCGATATATTTTGTAATTATAGCATTTAATTGAGCGGCGTGATCAATTAGCGACTTGGTTTTAGTCGCAATCAATAGTTGATGAAATGCCGAGTCTAACGACACCCAATTTGCTATGATTTGAGTAAAAAATTAGCTCAACTTGGAATTTTTAATGCAATGTTCCGCGTAAAGCTTAATTAAGTATTTTTCTTATGGCGTGTGTTAAAAAGTTTATTATGCTTTGATCGGTTGCGCGCTATTTTTATAAGATTATTGAGACCAATTACGCTTTTCTGGATGCTTCCTTCGTTAATTAAAATTTAATTTGTAATCTGCATCTTTGCTCGCTGTACTCGGTCGTGGCCCCTGATTTCTTCGTTACAATATGCCTTTCCTCGGGCCGCTGAACTCTCGGCCGCTCTCCCGGGCGCGAGTTTGGCTGCCTGATGGAAAAAATTGCTTTTTCTCCACCTGTATATGTGCTATCGCTCTGTGGTTTGTTTTAATAGGTAGCGGTTAATTTTTCCTATCTTCTGGTATCCTTTATGTGTGATTAAAACAGAGCGCACTCTGTTTAAAGGGCGTTTTAGTGACAAATTCTTAATTTAATCTGCAAACATTCGTGAGGCGCATTTCGCTGGCTGTCACCTTTCTTGGCCGGCCGGCTCCAATAAAGTTTTATGGTTGCAATCTTGCTGCACTTTAGAAATTCGTTGTAAGGACACTTATTTTTATGATTTTAGGGTTTTGAAAGATACTTCTGCGTAGGATCGCGGCGGTTTGTTGAACAGATGTAATAATCTTTGTTCTTCGGGCGCCTTTCGGGCGGCGTACGTTTCCTTTGTCTTTATTCGATCTGTTTAACGGTTCATATCAATTCCCCCCTCCTTTGGCGTCCGCGATCCGGGCAAAAAAAAAAATTAGGGAGAGAAAGGGCGGAGTTGGTCTGCGTGAATTTTGAGGGCCTGTTGTCCTCTTTGGACCCTATAGATGCTTGGGCCAAGTTGGTCCAAGATTTGGTGGGGTCCACTCCATTTTGGTTGGAACCCTGCATGGATCCCGGCGATGGCGTCTGAGAGAGGGTGATTTTTCACCATGACCCACTGCTGGGGTTGAAACGTGGGGTTGTCGGCGTCCGGTGCTTCTTGGCGCTGGGCGATGGCTCGGTTTCGGATGCCTGTGTCCCGTGCTCCGCGGTTGTGGGTCCGTGGTTCGTGGGGCGTTTCGGGCAGCAGCGTGGGGTGTCGGAACCTCCATTCCCCGGGACGGTCTAATTCCTTTCCGAACATGGCGTATGCTGGGGAACACCCTAGGGCGGTGTTATGGCGATTCCGTAAGTTAAATAGGGTCGCGGGAAGATGCTTGTCCCACTCGCGATGGTTTCCTCCTTGTAGATGCAGGCGGAGCCCCTTTTTTATTTCTTGATTCCTTCTCTCCGTTGGGTTGGCTCGGGGGTGATAGATGGCGGTCGTCCATGGCTGGATATCCCACTCCTGGCAGGCTCTCATCCATTGTTCACTGATGAACTGACGCCCGTTATCGGTCAGCATGGCGCTCGGGTACCCAAAGCGGGGAAAGACTTCATTTCGCAAGGTGCGGATGATGATGGGGGCGGTGGCTTTGGCTAAAGCGAAGGCTTCAGTCCACCGGGTGAAGAGGTCGGTTATTACCAGGATGAACTTCTTCCCGGTGGCTGACGAGGGGTAGGGCCCCATGAGGTCGAGCGCAATCGTGTCCCACGCTCGGTTGGGTTGGTGAGGCCTCAGGGTGGCTTTGGCTTGGTGGCGGCCCTTCTTGCATCTCAAGCAGAGCAGGCATTGGCGGACGTAGTTCCGGACATCTTCTCGTAAACGCGTCCAATGAAAATGTGAGCGGATGGCTCGTGTTGTTTCGGCGATGCCGGGATGTCCAGCTAAGTCTTGATCATGGTATTGGTAAATGACCCTGGGTCGGCTTCTCTCCGGGACAAACAGCCTTGGGCCTTGATCCGTCTGGTGGTAAAGCAACCCATCCTCTATTCGATAATTCTCCTGGACGGCTACGAGATCCGGGGTTGGGTCCTCGACGAAGTAGCTTTGGTGCCATGAGTTGACTAAATCTTGACAGTAATTATCCTGCCTTTGGTCCTGTGCAATGGTCTCCCATAACGTTTCTTCGACTGCGTCCAGCAGGCTTAGGGATGGCTTGCCTGGTGGCTCCGTGACGGTAGCACGGCTGCTTGCCCGTTGATACCTCGGTGAGTCCTCACCGTGTGGTGTTTGGTTGCTGGCCGCCTGATTTCTTGTAGCGGGTTCCTGGAACCTGGGAAATCCTTTCTTAGCGGGTTGGCTGGCCGTTACACGTTTTTGGGCGAAGCGCTTGTTGTGAATGGGAGGTAGCAGTACTGTCGGGTCATCCCACACTGCTTCGGCCGGCTGTCCAGTCGGCTGTCGAGATAGCGCGTCCGGCAACTCGTTGTGCTTTCCGGGGCAATGCTCGATTGTGAAGTGGAACTCCTGTAGCAGGAGAGCCCAACGCGTGAGTTTAGCTCGCTGGTCTTTCAAGGTGTTGAGCCAGGTGAGGGCGCGGTTATCGGTCCGGAGGGTGAACTGCCTGCCTTCTAAGTAGGGCCGATATTTTTTTATCGCCCATACGGCGGCTAGGCACTTTTGTTCGTTGGAGTGATAACGTTGTTCGGCTGGCAGGAACCGGGTGCTGGCGTAGGAGATGACGTCTCGACCTCCATCGGGACGTTCCTGGTAGAGCACGGCGGCGATGCCAAATTTGCTGGCGTCTGTTTGTAAAATGAAGGGGCGAGAAGCATCGGGTCGGGCTAATTTCAGCGGTGTCTGAAACAATTGTTTCACTTGGTGAAATGCTTGCTGAACGTCTGGGGTCCAAGTCCAGCGCTTTTTAGTGCTTAGTAGGTCGGTGAGAGGGGCCGCAACGTCGGCGAATCGGGGAATGTACTCGCGTAGCCAATTGCATATGCCTAGGAACTGTCGTAACCCCTTTCGGTTAGTAGGGGGCGGGGCGTTGATGACCTGCTGCACGTGACCTGGTTGAGGTTCGTTTCCCTCTGGGCCAACGATATGCCCTAGGTAGTGCAGTGTGGATTTCCCGAAGTGGCATTTTTCTGGCGAGCATATGAGCCCATGTTCCTGTAGTCGTTCGAATACCTTTCGGAGGTGTTGAAGGTGCTGCTCCCATGATTCCGAGTAAATGATGATGTCATCTAAATACACGAGGCAGAATTTGTGGAGGTACCCTACCAGTACTTCCCGGGCCATCAGCCTCTGAAAGGTCATTGGTGCCGTCTTGAGCCCGAATGGCATGACTCGAAACTGATAGGCTGCGCCATCCGGAGTCGTGAACGCGGTGTAGGGTTTGGCTTGGGGGTGTAAACTTATCTGCCAGTACCCCGACTTTAAGTCAAGTGAGGAGAAGATGCTCGCTGAACCTAGATCTTTGATGGTTTCGTGGATCAAGGGTAGTACCGCCGGCTCATTGATGGTGGCTTCGTTTAGCCTACGAAAGTCCAAGCAGAACCGGGGTGTAGAATCCTTTTTCTCCACGATGACGATTGGCGAGTTATGTGGTGACTGGCTAGGCTCGATGAAACCGCGTGCCAGCATCTCTTCTACTTGCTCGGCGATGATCTTCTTTTTTGTTTCGGAATATCGGTAATTTGGGCTGCGTATAGGGGCATCGGTTTTCACATGAATCTCGTGCTGCAGGGTGCGCGTAGGTGGCGCCGAGGGCCTCCAAATTTCGGGGAAGTCTTCTAGTAGCTGATAGAGGTTGTGTTCCTGCTCGCGAGGGAAGTCATGCTTCAACTGGGGAAGTTCCATCGGGTCATTCGCTGGACGCGGGTCGTGTTGCTCGACCAGGCAATGAGTGGTTTCTCGGGTCCTCATGCCGTGGTGTATGCAACGCCGTGCGAAATCAAAGGTAGCCTCGTGTTCCGTAAGCCACGGTAGTCCGAGAATGATGTCCTCCCTTAATTCCTCTGCTATGATGCACTGTATGACGTAGTTATTTCTACCGATCTGCATTTCCAAGCTTGTTTCTCCTCGTAGGGTCAGGGTTGCCTGTTCTTTGGCCATTTTGGCCGTTCTTTGTGCGTAGCTACCCGTCTCAGGATGCTGCACTAGCTTGGCGCTAATGAAATTATGCGTGGCTGCTGAATCTATCAG
>CALNHX010013516.1:0-15841 GCA_940337035.1 Agriotes lineatus
ATATAAGAATATGAATTAAGGAAACAGAGGGTATCGTAATTTGCAATGACACTGATTTATTGGTCTGGTTGGTTCTTCATGCTTCAGCCATCACACAGTTGAAGATGGTTGTACCGAAGAAAGGTATAACCAAGAAGAAAAAGTTTACTGCTTTGGAGACATTCTGCGTGGTATCGGGAAAATGAAGGACGTTCTCTTGGCAGTTTATACTTTCGCCGGATGTGATACCGCCTCTTCAATTTATAGAAAGGGAAAAATAACGCCTTCTGAAAGCGTGCGACTTGACAAGGAATTTTACTTAAAGCAGTTGATTTTTGACCACCCAAATGCAGACCCAGATGCAGTAGCTGGATGAAAACCATTTCTTCTTTTCGATATTTGCAACAAAAAATGCAGATAATTTGGATACTCTGCGCCCTACTTCAGCAGCTGCACAACAACACTCTTATAGAGTTTACCATCAAGTACAGCAATGGCTCAATCTCAATAAAGATTCACTAAAATGGGGTTGGAAAAGGATTGGTGGTTATGTGCGTCCAGTTGCAACCACAAAGGCAGCTGATCCTCAAAAATTGCTCTCTCTCTCATTGTTTACACTTGTAATGCGGGGTGTGTCAGGAACTGTAAGCGTTGACAGAGTGGCTTGAAATGCTCAAACATGTGAAAGATTTGTTCCGGATATGGGTACACCAACACAGATGCACTAATTATTGACGACGGCATCGATGAAGGTAATCTTCAATATGAAAAAGAGCTTGAAGGTTTTTAGGTTACCGATTGCTGTCATTTATTATTATGTAACTACCTTGAACGTTGTACATACCACTTTTTATTGAAGAACATTGATATTACTAAAAAGCATGTATTGTGAAGAAAAACAATTTCCATTATTTTTTGTATTACAGCTTATTAGATAAAGTTTTGTAGTTAACCCTGTTTTAATGATATCCACATGATTTCATCGTTTTAGGATGATATGACAAAATATAGAGGTAATTTAAGTAGGTGTAGTTATAAGAACACAAATGGGAACGAAAAAAACGATATGATAAACTATTCAAAGACAAACACAGGCAAAATGAAGATAAAACCGACAAAGGAGGGAAGCAATGTAGATATATTATCGTATACATACACATAACCGTACATACATACATCATGATCATTCCTTTTTGCTCCTGTAGAAACATAGGGCGTCTTTCGACGATTCTTCAGCATTTGGTGTTTCCACCTATATGGTAGCAGAGTTGCCAGCTCTGTACCAACATACGTACATACACACATACAAATGTTCCTATCTTATTGATGCGTCACTAAGTACTTTTTATAACGAAACATACTCTTTATAACGAAACACTCATTTTTAAGTGAGTACGATGAATCCCAATCTAACTGGAAAATAATGACATCATTACTCCTTCCATATCTCTGTAACCTTTGTCGGGAAGTCAATAATGCATAAGACCATTTTTATTGTAAATTGAATATAAATTAATTTTGTATAAGATAAAGTTTGCGCTAAACCTTGCAGTTAACGGGATATTTGCGAAAAACTATAAAACTGTTGAAACCTACCATTTTACCACATTTCCACCCCCCTCCCTCCTAAACCCGGCGCGCAATGTTGTGCAACTTTTTACCACGTATTGAGAGGAGGGTACTAAATGGTTTCCTGATGGGCAGAACTTTTTTTAATGTTTGGGTTAAACCCTAGCTTTACTGTACTAAAACGTGGAAAGAAGAATGGCCATATTTGTGACGTCATAGCTCTTCTCTCCACAAGCTGAGAAAACGACAACATGATTTTTCATACTCAGGAAACACCACCGAATAAGAAGGTACCACTTGTCGGTACAAAGCTACTCAGTCCCACGAAAATCCTTATTTGACGAGATAATTTAGTTTGTCCTCTCTACTATGATTACAATTGATTAGGTACTGTTCTCGCTAACGCTGGGGAATTAAACTACATCCGTGGGAAGGAATGATACGCTTTCCTCCCTAGTAATACAAATAGCTATAAAAAATGTGTTAGGTAACTTTTGAAATTTTAGAATAAAATATCAAATTGATGTTGATCAGGGACTGTTGAAAGTTGACAGGTGAGTGATAAACCTAGTTGAAAACGGCTGATTGAAATAAGAATTCGTACATCAGATACAAAAACAAAAGACATTTGCTCAAGCAAGTAACAATGAAGTTATTTTTACATTCAACAGATCTTTATACCATGTGTTCAAAAAGAAATTACATAAGGGCTGGCCATGGAAAATAAAACTAATGTCGACAGCAAGCTTTAGAAACAGCAATCTTTAGAACTTTCAATCACGATATCAGCGTATAATATAAACTTATGACAGCAGCAACAGTGATGACAGTTAACAAATTTTAAAGCTTGCTGTAGACATAACTTTTATATTCCATGGCCAACACTTATGTAATTTATTTTTAACATACCGTATAAGGAACGGGGGAAAATACGTATTTCATAAAATTACTGTCAACGCTCGACAGGTTTCTTTCATATTTTTACTCCGAATTTCAAAATCTTTTCAACATCTTTAATAATACCTATTAATTTTATCAAAATATTTAATAATACCTATTGATTTTAAATTTAGAGCAAAAAAATATCTGCAGTTACATAAATTGGGTCACTATGGACTGTTTAAAAAAAAACTAAATAACATTTTGTGTAAAATTATTAATAAGAAAATATTTGAATGTCTCGTAGTTAGCATGGGGGTTTCTAATGTTTCGTCCGTCACCGCAGTACCCTGTATAACGTAAAGGAGTAATTCTGGATGGGGTGATCAAAATTGTAAGAGAGTCACGATTTTTTAGTCACTATGCCAGATTTTTAATAGTAAACGAAGCTAACATGCTGCAGCAGACCGTAATAGTTATTTACTATACAAGTGGGATAAGTGCATCATTAATATACGTGTGTGTAAGTTACAAACCAGTGCGTAGCACGAGTTATGTAAGCACACAAGTATATTAATTATGCATTATCACACATGTATTGTACCAAATTTTATCTACAACTGCCCAAAATTGAGAAAAGTGCATTAAGAAAAATGACAGATCTCTATTTACCGCAAATATAGTTTTAGCATCTTCCACAATAAATATTAGCTTATTAGTTTCACTAATACAAGGTACATATAACATAAATATACGAACCAATGCACTCTTTGTGCACGCGAAGTACAAAATGCAAATGTTCCTGTTATTCGACTCATCAGATGATATCATAAATTATTAGGCTTATATTGAACCGGGAAGACCCTATTCCGATTTGCTTAATATGTACCTTAATAAGACCTTATCGTATTTTTTGCGTTCTGGAGATTTAGCACCCAATCGAGGTGAGTAATTCAGTAATTCAATTGCCATAAAGTAATTCAACTGCCGCGAGTAATTTCAATTACCACAGGTAATTCAAATACTTATAAAGTAATTTAAATACTTTAGTGTAATTTCATTACACACAAGTAATTGAGTAATTGATTGTAGTAATTACTTACCTTCAAAAAGTAATTATCAAGTAATTTTAACAAAAATGGCAATTCCCAATTACAATTAACGTATTTTGAAAAGTAATTCAATTCCAAGGCAAATAAACAAAAAGGAATTTAATTAGTAATTTAGTTACAAAGTAATTAGTAACTGCCCAGCTCTGGTTTCAGTTTTGAACAGCAGTGATCCAGGCAAATATTTCACCAAACTACTGTGCAACTGCTCACTTTTCTTTTGCACTTTTCTCGTGGCAATATGCTACACGATGTCAAACTCAAATTTGCAAATTCAAAGTGAAAAGTGATGAGCACTTTGCGAAAAAGCTATAAAATCTCTTGCAAAATAAAAAGTCTTAGTAATTCTTAACAAAAGATGATTCGCAGAAAATTATTATACTAAAGTGATGAAAGAGGCCATGAAGAATGTCTACAAGGTAGAATAAAAGTATACAAAGTACGTTGTAATTTTGATTTGTAAAATAATTTTGCATTTAAATCAGCATTTAGTCTTAATAACCAACATGTAAATTATGTAATAATTTAATACGACCGGCTATCGAGAGCATTAACAATAAAAATTGTGATTTAAATGCTAAGCAACAGTTCTTATTATGCTTACATTGGCTAGGCAATGGTTCGCAATTCCATTGAATCGGTACCTGCAATTCAGGGAGTAAATAAAGCTACCGAGTGTAGAATAATTCACAATATTACTACACACAGCTGTCACATGACATCTATTTTTGGAAAATTGACCAATCTCGAAGTGATTACCTGATAAGCGCCCTTTGGCTCCTTATCAAGTGGTAAACGCCCACGGGATGATTATCGACCCCGTGGATGGTGTCAAAATTAGAAGCAGAAATTTTAAATTATAATGCGTATACGGATTTTGTGCAATAATCAAGAGTAATATCCCAAGTGCTTTAAAATAGCCGATAAAATGTTGACGTTTTCTGTTAAAATGTTTTGCTAAGAAATTTGTCAAGTAAATTTTCCTCTCAACAAGAATCTCGAGTGCGTAGTACGAGGGATTTTGGGGCGGAAAATGTACGAGATACATTTCTTCAGAGCAAAACATTCTGACAGAAAATCGTAAAAATTTATTCAGGGTGGTTTACATGCACGCAGGATGTTCGGAGTGATTATTTCCTGAATCGATAGATAAAATTCAGTTGGTGAAACACCTTTAATAATCATGTTAAAATTATTCACAAGCTATTACATTTTTAACCGGGGTTAAATTTTGACGTTTCTTTTTTTGTCATTATTAAACTGACAGAAACCATGGTGATTACGCATTATTATGGATATTAAGGAAACCATTTTCAAAATATAAACGCCGGCAACACACTTAGAGATAATTTTGTCCAATGCCACGAGTCATCATCCTGGTTGCCTTTATAAAACTGCCCTTAGCATATATCTTCTTATATATATTTCTAAAAGTCCTGACTGACTCGTCAACGCCCAGCCCAAACCCTTCGACCTAGAAAGCTGAAATTTTGCACAGAGGTTCCCTTTATGATTTATACAAGGAATGGGGAAGGATATTTCGAAATTCAACCCCTAAAGGGGTAAAATGGGGGTTCCAATTTTGTATGGAGAAATAATATTAAATAGCCATTTCGACTTGAAACTTCGTAGGAGTACTTCTAAAAACAAATAAGCAAACACTTATTTTGTGATTTTCCGAAAATCAACCCCTTAGGGGGTGAAATGGGGTAAATAAGCCTAAAATACGATATGGGTGTCGTTATTGAGGTTTTTTGGGACGTTGATTGCGAAAATGGCATTTATTTTTAAGTCCAAGGAGGTGGACATGACATAAGGGAAGGGACGGGACGGGACGGGACTGGACTGGACTGGACGGGACGGATTGGACGGAACTGAACTGGACGGGACTGGACGGGAAAGAAAGGACGGAACGGGACGGGACGGGGCGAGGCGGGACGGGGCGGGGCGGGACGGTACGGGACGGAAAGGGAAGGGAAGGGATGGGATGGAAGGGGACTGGACGGGACGGGACGGGAAGGGACGGGACTGGACGGAAGGAAAAGGGACGGGACGGGGCGGGACGGAACAGGACGAGACGAAAAGAGAAGGGATGGGATTAAAGGGGTGAAGCCGGGACGGGAAGGGACGGGACTGGACGGGCCAGGACGGGATTGGACTGGACGAGAAAGGAAGGGACGGGACGGGAAAGGACAAGACGAAACGGGGCGGGACGAGACGTAAAGGAAAGGGAAGGGATGGGATGGAAGGGGAGGGGGTTCCAATTTTGTATGGAGAAATAATATTAAATAGCCATTTCGACTTGAAACTTCGTAGGAGTACTCCTAAAAACAAATAAGCAAACATGTATTTTGTGATTTTCCGAAAATCAACCCCTTAGGGGGTGAAATGGGGTAAATAAGCCTAAAATACGATATGGGTGTCGTTATTGAGGTTTTTGGGATGTTGATTGCAAAAATGGCATTTATTTTTAAGTCCAAGAAGGTGGACATGACATAAGGGAAGGGACGGGACGGGACGGGACTGGACTGGACTGGACGGACTGGACGGGACTGGACTGGACTGGACGGACTGGACGGGACGGGACTGGACGAGATGGGACTGGACGGACAGGGAAGGGACGGAACGGGACGGGACGGGACGGGGCGGGGCCGGACGGGACGGGACGGAAAGGGAAGGGATGGGACTGGACGGGAGGAGAAGGGACGGGACGGGGCGGGACGGAATGGTACGAGACGGAAAGGGAAGGAAAGCGATGGGATCGAAGGGGTGGGGACGGGACGGGAAAAGACGAGACGGGACTGGACTGGACGGGAAAGGAAGGGCTGAGACGGGAAGGGACGAGACGGGACGGGGCGGGACGAGACGGAAAGGAAAGGAAAGGGGTGGGATGGAAGGGGAGGGGACGGGTCGGGACGGGATGGGACGGTACGGAGACGTTGACGGAGAAAGGGACGGGGAAGGGGACGGGAATAGGATTGGATGGGATGGGATGGGATGACAGAAAACAATTAGTCATTATTTAATGCACAAATAGCGAACCTCGCGCGAACGAAGTCGCGGGTAACAGCTAGTCAGTCAATAAATGTCTAAATGGGCAACCGACTCCAGAAGAATGGAGAGTAGCAAATATTTCGTCAATCTACAAAAAAGGTCACAAATAAGACTGTAACAATTATAGAGGCATCTCTGTAACAAGCACAATTAGCAGACTACGTGGAAGAATTTTACGTGACTTGATTCAAGACGATTTTAAAGAGAATGAGGAAGAAGAACAAAGCTGCTTCCGTGCAGGGAGATCCTGTACGGATAACATATTTTGTCTCAAACAAATTATAGAGAAAATAACTGCTAGAAATATGGAGACCCACATTACGTTTATAGACCTCCAGAAAGCATACGATACCGTTCCAATCTCTAAACTATGGGGCGTGTTGAAACAATCAAGCATCAATCATACATATAAATAAGCACTACAAGAACTATACAGAGAATCAGGATCCAGAGTAAAGGTAGACAAAGGATACACCGAAAAATGTATGGATACCAAAGGTTTAAGACAAGGATGTTGCATTTCACCAACTTTTTTTAAAATATATATAGCCGCAACCTTAAAAAATGGGAAGAGGAAAATTCATGGAATGAACATTAAAATTAATGACAAATGTATTTACACACTGCAATTCGCAGACGGCCAGTTGGTCGTGGCGAACGATAAAGAAGATATGCAGTATATGATGAAAAACTTGATCGAAGAATATAATCAATAGGGACTGTCAGTTAACATCGGCAAGACAAAATATTTACGCATAGGAGACAAACCCAGTAATTTAGAACTTGAACATGCGCTAAATATATCTTACTGCCAGGAATATGTGTATTTGGGAAGTACATTCGATGACACGGGTACCGACACAAAAGAAATAGAAAAGCGACAAAGCAAGCAATACAAGGTTCTTGGATGCCTAAATGGTATCTTCTGAAGCAGAGAAATACCAAAAAAAAATCAACATCTATGAAACTTTGTTAAAAAGTATTCTACTAACTATGTGTTGCTGAACGCTGGAGAATCACAGAAAAATACAAAGCCAAGGTAGAAACAGTACTTCAAGGATGGACCATATTAGAAATCAAACAGTAAAACAAAGAATGGGTATAGAAGGAAATATAAAACAGGACATTGAAAGCAAACAGCTAACATGGTATGGTCATTATACAGCATATGAATGAATCAAGACTTCCGAAACAAGTTTTAGAATGACAACCAGTAGAATTACGAAGAAGAGGTTGACCTAAATTAGAATGCCAGAGATCAGTACATAAGTCCATGAGTAAACGAAATTTAATGCTAAAAGATTGTGAGAATAGAAGAGAATGGCGAATAGGTGTCGGACAACGTCGCAAGACGTTCTAAACCGGCTCACATACATACATAATTTTTTGTCGGTAAACCTTTTTCGTCCGCAACAACTTTTATAATTCACACTCGCCATGTTACGACTTGCATTCTTTAATGAAATGAACTATACACGGTTGTAAGAATAGACTGTACTTTAGTTAGCTATAAGCCATTTGTATCATAAATATTTTAAAGTAGAACTCGTAGGCAAAATGTCATATTAAAATTACAACAAGTGAAGGTTTAGCCAATGTTTAGAAACGTGCCTTTCTCTGGGAAGCTGGAGATATTCCAATCTGACGAATAGATTAGAGTAAATTCATGCAGGGTTTACTTCGTAAGCCGAAATATTGGGTGAAGGTATATGGCCAGTACGTGGTTAAAAGTGCAACTGTTGCAACTCGATCATAAAAATTACGTGCCGGCGGGAACAAATCCTTTTAGTAGAATTGTAAAACTTTATTAGCGATAATTTGCGAGGGGTCGACATTGACACATTTCAGCGTGTGAAAGCTTCAAATTTTTCAAATTCATGGACCTATTATGAACTGTCACGTCCGTATGTACGTGCCAAAAGTCCAAAATTTAGACCTGCTCTGATAGGCTTATTTGTAAATTTATAAACGCCTACCGAGTTTTCTTGGTCAAACTGGAATTAGAATTTAGTTAGTTAATAAGAAGATGTTAATAAGTAAAGTTAAGAAACAACGGTATTAAACTTAAGTGTTCTGTAAACGGCAGAAAAATAAATGCAAGTATTTGTACTTAAGTGTTCTTATTAATCTCGCAACAGTAGCTTTAGTCTTCGTGTCCAAGTGTATTTTAACTAAAAGGATTGCCAGTTACCCCGTCTTTGGGCGTATTGCGACAGCCTTTCAATTTCTTTTAAATAATGACGACCGAAAAATTTAATACGCACATCGGACGAAAACTACTTTTCATGGCCTTTCCTGATTGCTTTCCTCGGCTATTTCCTCGGACAGCAATGTAGGCATCTACCATAGAAAGCCAATTTTGCTGCCTAGATACATAAATAACTATTGCGATTCAGCACGTAATAGGAGAAAATCACAAAAAGGCAAGAAAATAAAAAAAATTAACGCTTACTCTGCTCACTCCGTTATCGCATAGATAATCTACGAGCGAATCAGAGTTTTTTTCTGATCTATGCAAAACTTTTGTGTAACCAGGGATCCCTCTTTAAAAATTAGAGATTCGATCTTGGGGAACGTTTTTAGAAAAATATACCAAGAAAAAAGTCTGTGTGATTCAACTATAAAAAAACTACTTAGATAGAACGTTATAGAATGCTTGAAATATACAACGAAGAGAAGATAATATGGGTGTATTGGCAGGTATTTAATTGAATCTAGCCTTCTGATCATAGGTACTACTTTTTGTGTATATTTTTGCAGACACGCGGCCAATATTATTATAGGATCTTTGGAGGAAAACCAAAAATCTCACTTTCTTCTGTTAACTTCAAAATGGCTAGAAAACCAAATGGTTGTATCATCATACAATTGTTGAGTAGTTTACTTTCTTTTCTTTTGACCGGATGTTACTCAATATGAACATGTCAATTTACTTGTCAGTGATGACGCACCATACATCAAGACGAAAATGTTTAAATTGTTATTCTCTAATATGTTCTACTTAACATGTTCAGCTCACAGTTTGAATCGAGTGAAGGAAGAAAATCGTGAACTATTTCTAAGCGTAAATTTATTAATTTCCACAGTTGAGGAAATTTTTCTAAAAGCTCCATTGCGCATAAAGCTATATGAATAAATTGCACCAGTAAGTATTACCACCCAAACCTGTTTTAACTCGTTGGGGAATTTGAATTTTTGAATATCTGCTGCCCTTTATTGCTCATCAATTTTAAAAAAGTCCAGAAAACTATTATACAATTAGATGAAAACAAAGCAACGTAAATTAAATCAGTGGAAAAGTTATTTGATGAACAAAAATATAAAAAATATGGCTTAACATTCATTGCGACACATTATTACTTACAGCTCTTCTAACTTCTACAGAGACTAAAGGTTAATCTTTAGAAGTTGTGGTGAATACTTTAAATAATGCTATACAAGCTATAAACGGTGTTCCTGGAAATAAAGGCCGCTTTACTAAGGAAAAGTCCGATTATGTTCTTCTTTAAAACAAAGATTTAGAAATTATAAAAAAGATGCGTTCGTTTTAAATAGTGCAGCAGTAGTTTAATAAATGTGCTGAAATTACTTCTGCAGATGTAGAAAGTCAGTTTATAAATTTAAGCACATATTTTCATCCAGGAAACATAATTTCATCTGAAAATTTAAAAAAAGCATGTAGTAAATTATAATTCTAACTAATTTAGCGATTCTAAAATATGTTTGTGTTTATTAGAAAATATCTAGTTTTTCTCCTTCTTCTGCTTGTTAAAATGGATATTCCCGTTTGTTTTGCCTCTAGGCCCATCTTTTAGTGGTCGTTCTGATTGTCTTCTTTAGAATAGTATTTGCGTATTACATAATTTTGTTATTCGGTGTAGTTTTTTTAAATTATGTAATATGAATGTATTAAATAAAAACATTGAAAAACGATTGCCTATCTTTACTGTCTATTTTGTATGACTGCTTGCCTATTTAAAACAATAGTGCTTGAACTTCCGCCCTTTAGTCATAATGTACAAATTAAAGTTTGCCTTTCAATGTTTACGAGTAGAAGCTTAATACAATCAACAACTTTCTATGCTTCCAAGCAGGCGTTTGTTGCAAACGTAAAGGTATTGGAAAATTCCAAGTTTTTTATTTTATGCTTTATAAAGTGGCAGTTGGATGATCAGTAAGGTGGATAAAGGTAAAGTATTGAAAACAATGACTAAATATTTCAAAAACCACTGCTATATTTTCGTTGTGTCATAAACTGCAATACAAGACCAATTACTCAAAAACAAGTTCGGGTCGACCTTAAACTCGTCAAACGGCATTGACTTTATATATAAAGATAGAATGGGGCGACCCTCTGAATTGCTAGAAGTTTAAACTGAATAGTGACTTCTACAACACAGTATCAAAGTTTCTGGTTCTTCTGACAGTTCATGTAAGTTAAAATTGTTGGATTGCGTTAAAATTATTGCTGCTATTGCTTTTTCATACCGTTTCTACCATTTGAGATCGTTGGTTAAATGCATACGTATATAAAAATACACAATATAGTATTGTAAGAGCAATGTCTAAAAATCATTATTGTGATATTCTAAAAGTAACTATGAAAATGTAAAATGGATAAACTGGTACAGTTCCTCTTAGCCCTGTGAGTATAGTCAGCTAGTTTACTTACAAACAAATTCATTTCAGATTCAAACTTATAATGAAATAGCTTAGTAAAGGCATATTGGATATACGCATAAACAGATCATAAACATTTTCAATAGTAATATAACAAGGGCGAAACATACTTGCCGATCATTTTACACAAGCCAAGGGTCGAGTGCTGGTTGCAATGAAAACTGTCCCGAAGGCTTGTCCGAAGGCAGTTTTCTAAGGGCAACCAGCACGATGACTCTTGGCACGGGCAAAATTATTTGTAAGTGTGTTGCCCGAGTTTATATTTTGAAGATTATTACACAAAACCCGTATACGAATTATGATTTAAAATAGATCGAATAATGTCTATTTCTAATTATGTCACCATCTACGGAGTGGGTATCCAGCACTAGGGCGCTTATCGCTTGATAAGCAGCACAAGGGGGCTTATCAGGTAATCAGTTCGGGATTGGTCAATTTTCAAAAAATGCATGCTTCTCATTGGATGATATCAGTCATGTGACAGTTGTGTGTAATAATCAATAAAATCTACGCTTATACCGCATTCACACAACAGCTCATTAGCTATCTTTCATTAACGAGGAAAATGCGGATATGGCAAAATTCATAAACACTTTTTATGACAGAAACCTGTTTCAGCTGATCTTGAGGCCACTGTACTAGAGTTATTTTAAAATATCTAACATTACCATTACCACATCAACAGAAAAAAAATATTAAATATATCACGCACCATTAAAACTGACTCACGCTACATGAGTTCCCAAAATTATACGAGTATATCAAGGCTTTGTAAAAGTTGCTTGTGTGTATCTATTTAGTTTAATTAACCATTCTACAATACCAAATGTTACTAATAGCCTTATCGACGTAACTCGATGCGAGTAGTATAGATGCTTCGAAAAGATCGAGAACCACATGACCTTTAATATTTCCAATCCGTTTAACAGTGTTGGCAATAACGTTTAGAAAATTTAAATGAAATAGTAGCAGTCGCGTGCCACATATTAATGAATTAAGATATTATAGGAAGCTACTTGCACAAAACAAATTAAAAGTAAGTAAGTGAGCTCTGAATAGAACTTTGGTGCGAATAAAGACAATGTCGTACAGAAATTTACCACAAGGCGAGAATTCAACGCCACGTCACGAAAACCCTTGCTCAAAAACGTCAAATCGATGTTGATATACAGCATTTTATCTTTTTCGATGTCACTGTAGTTATTTCTATTGTAGTTACATCTAGCCTAGTCTTATTTACACATTGCTTGCTCCACTTTGAAAGTATATTGCTAATTATCGGCATGTTGTCATAATTTACAATTATATTATATAAAGAGTAATAATAATAATGCCAATTCTATTACTGTTACTCAGGAGCATAGGGCTTCCACCGTATTCTTTTATCGAGTCCTGTTTCCAGCTATCATTTTATCTTTTTCCATTTTTACTTCCCTCGTCTAAAAGCCGAAGGAAGTATTGTAATCGCGAAAAAATCGCCTTCCGAGATTTCTTCACATCTTCACGTTTCAGAGTCCCCAAAATGACGAAAAACAGGTTTTCTCAATCCGTGTGTCTGTCTGTCTGTCTGTCTGTTAGCGCTATAACTCAAAAACTATTTGTTGGAGGAAGACGATATTTTGCATGCAAGTTATATATTAGGGTGGGCCAAAAAACCAAAAAAAAATTTCAAGTCGTAATACCGCTGAAAAGTTGCGAATTGTGAAGTCTAAAAAGGGGTAAAAAAATAAATAAAATCAGTTTACATCTTCCGGTCGCGCATGTGCTCTAAGGTTTGCCGAAATTGGGAAAAATTCACATTTCTACCATAATTTTTTAACATTTTTAAATTAGCTTCTTTCCGAATGTAATAGCTCAAATTCTTATGTATTAGAACCACAGATAATAATGTTTAAATATTATTTAAATCCATCAACATCCTCCGGTCGCGCATTGCCTTCAAAGTTAATGAAATTTTTAAAAAAATACAAATAGAAACAAAAAATACTAACAACTTACATGTTCTTTATATTTGGTTTTTTATTGAATACAAGTTTAAATGTTTAAAAACAAATTATTTTAGACCATTAGTAATATTTATAAACAATTTTTTATTGAAAAAACGTAAGTTTTTAGTGAAGAGTCTTAAGTCCAAGAAACTCATGTTGAACAATTGGACATCTCCGTTTTCACTCATTCTTAGCTGAAGGTAGTTTTAAATCTGATTTATGGACGAAGTTAGGCTTGGTTGACCTTGACAACAGAGTCGTTCTGATAAAACCTGCAAACTTTTCCTGAGGCTTCTGTCAGGTGTTTCACATATCGTTCAACTGCCTGTGTGTGAACTGGGAATGTATTGAATGTTATATCCCAATTAGGGACTGATATCTTTTAATATTGAGGGAGAAGATAAATCACAGTCTCGCCTTTAGAATTCGTCACACTCGAGGTGGTTGACAGCAGATAGAACTCTCAGATTGTACTTAAGTGAAGAAAATTACACACATGAACTTCAAGAAATAGTTGTTATTTATTTTGAAGTCAGTGGCGTAACTACCGAGGGGGCAAAGGGGGCAGCGGCCCCCGGGCCCTGAACTTCAGGGGGCCCAACGGGCCTCCTGAACTTTAAAGCCCGGCAGGTCCAAACTCGGTCCCATATAAAGTTTCAATGAGTCCAGGAAAAACGCAAGAAATCCTCAGAGAAATCTAAAACATGTCAAAAAGTTATCTGTTTGGTATAAATTTAAAATAATAGTATATTAAAGTATGAGTGGATAACAACGTCTTTAAAACACGCCCGGGTTTTCGAGCACGACGGCGTAGCCGGAGTGCTCGAAACAGAGCAAGTGTTTTAAAGACCAGTTATCCACGAATACTTTACGCTATTTTTTATTATACCTCCAATACTGGAAATAAATTACTCACTAAAAACTGAGAAATAATTTTTGTCGTGATAAATCGAGAGGACATAATAATATTGCTACTATAGTTACGAGAATTATTTACGTTTTTGTCGCGTCCATGTCCGTTGTTGCATTCAGTCGTTTCCTTGACAACCTTTAAAGCTCGGCGAGCTTTAATCGCCTTTATTCGCACGCTCAGGCGTGCTTTAAACGGCGATTCTGATGCAGGTATAATAAAAAATAATTTCTGTACACCCGATGCACCACGTCTTGCACGTGCACGTACTTCGCAGTCATCTCAGATTAATTGATACCCAATATCCTAATAAATTAATAATACAGGTACCTAATAAATAGTGCTAACAGGGCATTTTCGGTCACGGTCTTACATACAGGTCTTGCAACGTTGCAACTCCGGTGTGATCGGTATATAATTATGTTTTTGTTTGTTCCTTTAGTGCGTAGGCTTACAGGATTTATATTTATTATTATTATTATTTTCAATAAAAACACGCGTATCTCGCTATTATTCATTTTGCTTTGATGTTTCTGTTTATGAATTAAAAAAAATAATTGAAAAATGATAACCAAAAATGCTTTGGCAAGAATAGGACTTACACTTGGCAATTAAGGGGCCCGGTGAAGATCACGGCCCCCGGGCCCAAAATTTGAAGTTACGCCACTGTTTGAAGTCATACATGCCAATGTGGTTTAGTATTAAAACAAGTAAATACTTTACAGAGTGACCAAAACGTGTGTGTACCAATCAATACAATCTTCAAGGTACCTCCCTGAAGATTTACGTAATATTGTCGACCCTGTGATCGAACGAAATGGCTTTTTCGCTCATCCAGAACATTTAATGTTATCCATGGCACAAGATAATACAAAACGCATAAGAGAGCTCGCATAGATCAAAAGAGAACAACTATCAGAACATTCATGCCGTGAAAGCTCAATTTCAAGGCTCAAGACTACTCGAAAATAATTAACTGGATAGACTGTGATTTATCTTCTCCCCCATGCCTAACTTCGCCCATAAATCAGATTTCAAAGTACCTTCAGCTAATAATGAGTGAAAACGGAGATGTTCAATTGTTCAACATGAGTTTCTTGAACTTACGGCTCTTCACTAAAAACTAAATTTTTTCAATAAAAAAAATTGTTCATAAATTTTACTAATGGTCTAAAATAATTTGTTTTTAAACATTTAAACTTCTATTCAATAAAGAACAAATATAAAAAACATGTAAGTTGTTAGTTTTTTTTCTTTATTTGTAATATTTTTTTTCAAAATTTCATTAAATTTGAAGGCAATGCGCGACCGGAAGATGATGGATTTAAATAATATATAAACATTATTTTATGAAGTTCTAATACATAAGAATTTGAGCTATTACATTCGGAAAGAAGCTAATTTAAAAATGTTAAAAATTATCGTAAAAATGTGAATTTTTCCCAATTTTGGCAAACCTTAGAGCACATGCGCGACCGGAAGATGTAAACCGATTTTTTTTTTTTTACCCTTTTTAGTCTCCCCAATTCTCAACTTTTCCGCGGTATTACGACTTGAAAATAGTAATTTACGTTACAAGTATAGAAAGTGAAGCTTTTCAGTACGAGTGAGATGTTTCCGGAAGAGACCGTTAGGCCGAGTCCGGAATTTCGAAACGAGTATGGAAAAGCCAC
>CALNHX010013517.1:0-15837 GCA_940337035.1 Agriotes lineatus
CCAGAAAAGACAGGAAGTATTTAACTTAATCCAGTGCTAACAATACCGACTTGAAGGCAACGCGAGCTTGTAGCCTGAAGTAGTAAAGTTCGGAAGGAGCAACTTTTTGAAAGTTTTCCTGGTGTGATGGAAAGGCTTTCTCCAGAGCACTACTTACCGAAGAGAATGGTCGCCTCGACGATATTGATGCAAAACTATTGACCTGGGGCACGGCTGACCCACAAAAATGGTCGCCGCAACAATATATATGCGGGAATTTCGATTTGGGGCACGATTGTCTCACGGAGGGCATCGCCAAAATAACACAAATGCGGTAACTTGAAGGTGAATGTTAACCCACAATGATGTTTGCGCAACGGAGCCAAAATAGTATTTTACAGTAGAAGTCCGATAGGATAGCCTTTACTGCCGAGCCAGAGAGTTTGTGAGACGAGCTTAAAGAGTGAGTTACAAAATACTGGTGAGGCAGTAAAGGCCCTAACGGACGTGTATTGTACAATAGTTTTTGTAATACCTACATACAATTCGGTCATACCTATCTTTTTTAAATTATTTTCATCAAAACACTAGATTTGTGTAATAACGTTTTAGAATGATTGAGAGTGCGTAGGACGTTGCAACTGTTGTTTATAAATGTCATTTATTTCCAATTTTGTGTGTGGCTGTAAGCAGGTGACAAACATCACTTTGACTTGGCACACCCTTTAGAAGGCCGTGGTCTTTACGGACACTTTTTCGGGCCGGGCCGTAAAGAGGTTGCTTACGTACGAGTAAAGAGTCCTTATAGTTATTAAGGTACCAAGTGCATTATGAGTAAAATAAGAGCCCAAGATTGTTAGTGTACTAACCGAGGGCCTTTGGCCCGAGGTGTGTACAACAATCGCGGGCTCTTAGCTCATAATGCTCGTGGTGCCTTCAAGGTTTTATGTCCTACCAATTTTCTTACCTAATTCATATTCATATTCAATTCATATAAGTGACATTAGCTGAGCTGTCATTAATTTTCATTGTGACAGTGGTGCATAACCAAGTTGTATCCATGGAAACAAATACTGTTAATTTTTCATAAGAACCCTAGTGTTCTTATGAAGAAAATAATTGCCCTGGAGCGTTATTCTGTATCTAAGATACCTTAAAATAGAGTCATTAATTTCAATTAATGTACTGGTAGGACATAAAAGAAATATTTAACAAGTAGGTATCACAAAAATGTATTTCTGTGTTTATGCAGTCGATAGTAGGCTGATGGCGGTACAGTTTGAAACCGGGTGTATACCGACTGTGCACATTGCTCGAAATTCATTAACATTCCTGAGTTCGCACCGCATATAATACGTAGAGCAGGAGCCGTTTGTTACCTATCTCCACCCTAAAATGTCGAAACCAATTAAATAATGCGCCCATTTTGCGTTTACGGCTAGATTTGGGAGGGGCGCTCCCGCTCTTCTCAGCAACCGTAGCCGATCCGTTCTAGGTGTTATACAGGACTAAGGAAGGGAAGTGACGGTGTCGGGCATTTGTAAGTCGCGACCGTAACCATAACTAGAATATCGTAAAACTTTAAAATTCCCTAACAAACAAAAGTTGCACATGTGGTCTCATTGATTAAATACTCACTTTTATAGTATGAGAAGGACTTCTTCCGTATAGGAACAACGACTTGATAGTTTGATTTTTCAATGTAACTATACACACGTGTTCCATAACATAATTTGGAGAGGTTACCCGGGTGTTCTTGCAAAATTGTTTTCAAATAATCGAATCGAAACATGAATGGAATCGTATCACATATCGACTAGATTTGTATATCGATTCCAGTTGTAAATCCCAAGGTAATATGAATTTTGTGTCGTCGACTCACTCGTATCGTGCATAAAGCGGATAGTTCAAGGACTCTGTTTAACTTCCTATTCTCACACACTTGGTTAATTTCTGTATAAATAATTGCGTTTTTCCAGACGATTGGAAAAAAGCATTGGTTGTGCCATTACCGAAAACTGCAACACCAAATGGGTATAACGATCTGCATCCGATAAGTATTCTTCCAGCGCTGTCAAAAATATTTGAAAGGGTAATTGAAAAACAACTGCGGGAACATATTGATAAATATAATATTTTACCTGAAACGCAATCTGGTTTCGGAAAGGGCTATGGCTGCAATACTGCATTGTTAAACATTACCGACGATATAATATTAGCTACTGATGAAGTCAAATTGACTGTGCTTGTTTTACTTGATTTTTCAAAAGCATTTGATACTATTGATCATTTGGTTTGAAATTCATTATTTCATTACATTGGCTTACATGAAAATGCAATAGCTCTGTTATAAAATCACATATCCGATCGTTACCAAGCATTTAAATTAAATGGTCAAGTGTCTGAGTTCCTTAATATTAAATCTGGAGTACCGCAGGGCTCGATTTTGGGTCCTCTTTTGTTTAGTAGGAGTACCGCAGGGCTCAATTTTGGGTCCTCTTTTGTTTACTGTCTATATTTCGTTATTTCCGCCAGTATTGCAGTTTTATCGTTCCTATTTCTATGCTGACGATTCGCAGATTTATGAATCGTTTAAAATGGAAGAGACTATCGAATTATGTCATGCAATAAATGTTGATTTAGAAAAGTTAAATGCAATTTCGGAAAAGCATGCTTTGAAACTAAATGCTAATAAATCCTGTGTAATAATCTTTGGCAGGAAAAATGATAGATTGAGGGCTATTCCGCTTATAAATATTAAAATCGGAAACGCATTGTTGATTCAGCAAAAAATTTGGGATTAGTGCTCGATCACACTTTCCGTTTTAAATAACATATATCAAAATGTTTGCAAAGAGCTTACTGTTCACTTAAAGTAATTTTCCAACATTGGCATGTTCTGAATCGCCAAATCAAAGCTGTTCTCTGTAATTCCCTTGTTTTGTCAAAATTTGATTATTGTAATGTGGTGTGTGGACCCTGTTTAGATAGTCGTGATATTCTAAGGATTCAAAACTTACAGTATTAAATCTTAGAGCCCATTCATAAATTATTTGCTCATAGGTACGTACTAGGATAAATATTGAGATGGACAATACTGTCTAACAATCACAATTTAACTGGAACAATCTAATAATTATTAATTCGCTTTTGGGGTTGTTTATAAAATTAATTTAGACTTATTAAAACATACTGTCTTGTATTTTTATTTACTTGATCCAAAATAAATGGTAGTATGCCCTTTAAGTATTTTATTTATCTGCAATTTATTATATCGAAACGCTAGCTCAGTACAACAATTAACTCTATTCCCAGAGGTGAATTCCTAATAAATTGTAAATTTTTACTTAATCTGGTGCGCCACTGTACACCTGAATTAGTTCCAATACACAGTAGTTATTGTATGCAAAATGTCAAAATCTACAAAATGGTTCGTATCGTGCAGTCAGCGTTGTTGACTTTAAAATAATCAAAATTGTGAACATTCGCAGAGGTATTTATTCAAATCGTAGCGCTTTGGCGGTTATTATTATAATTTGTTTCAGACATTAATTTGTTACATGACGTCAGAAGGGACGCTGACTAAATCTCGCCTAACCTCAAATTTGGGTAAATGCTTATAATTTGAATTGCGCCTTCGCTGGATGCTGGGATATGCTTGAATCTTGATAAGCAAGATGTGGTCTCCTATGCACACAAATTTCCCGATCCTAACACTGATACTTTTAGGTTAAAACAGTACCTTAAAATTTGGTGTGTTCTTCGCAATGTTCGGAAAGGGGCCCCAGCTGGCATTTTCCTCCTGCACTCCTGCCTAATGCGTCGCAGTAAAAATCCCTGGCTTTGGACCCTATTTTTGGCCGGAATTCAATATCGGAATCCTGATGTGATCGGCTCGCAATGATTGTCGAATTTTAAGTTGCGGAAAATCCCACAAACGTTCCCACATAAACTTCCACACTTGGTCAACACAATGATATACTTTTTAGCGCGAAATATTTTAATTTATTATATAAAAATGTTAGTTGAAGTGGAGCACAAAACTACATGTCAAGCTTAATTTTATTATTCATTTGTTCTCCTTTATTACCGTTTTTTAAAATAAAATCTAATCTAATACTACGGTTACCAAGGCACCGGAAATTTGTTTTGATCAAATTAAATACATTATGGAAATGAATTTGTTTACAAATAATATTTACAAATTTCTTATAACTAAAACATTGTCCATTTCTTAATTTTAAAAGGTCTCTTTGCGCCACAAACACGTTTTATTAGTTACTCTGCTCTATTTCACTCGCGTTAATTGCACTGATTATTTTATAGAGTTTCTTTCTTAATAATTGCTTTTCCATCTCCTTCTGTCTGCTTTTCAGTTGCTTTTTTCATGTTTCTCTGTCTGCTTTTCACTTGCTTTTCATATCTTGCTGCCTGATTTTCTAATTTACTCTTTGCAACTTATTATTATTTTATTCTGGCTTCCTATACCTTTTTTAGATTGCTCACAATTTTCCTGCTTAGCTATATTGAAATCTACGCTTCATTGACATGCACTTCGCAAACCTTTTTGTGACTATTCATTTCTTTCGGCTCAGCCATTCATTCTGCACAAACCTAATATTTAATTAATTTGAACGTCAACTTCAACCCTGTAAAAAACAAGCTGTGCCCTTTGCTTTCTTTACTCAATTCAATTATTAATACTGGCATCTCTTTTCCAATGCATTTACTGATTGAAATTTAAGCTTAGTATTGCAGTTACATAAAATACCCCAACTCTGTGCTTATTGACTTGTTTCTTAAGTTGTACTGCTAGCAGAATCGGATTGTGGGTATAAGACCATCAGAATATGAGTCTTTATAGCTTTTTCTGTATATGACAAAATTTGTGAGATCTATAGGTTAAAATAAGGTTAAACCATAAAACGACAAACTTTAGAATATTCTACTTCGAAACTAAAATATTTAGGTTCTTATACTGTGTATCTATAATAATAAATTCATATTGTTGTATAATTACGTGATTGCTCAGTATAATTCTTTGAAAATGCAAGTAACTTCTTAAAAAGAATTCTTTTTGTTTACAGCTCCCTAGCGAGTTTCAGATCTCTCTAAATCACCATGTGAAAGCATAAACATGTAAGCTGCAAGGAACATCAAAAGCGTGTAAAACATGTTTCGCCGTCGTTTAAAAAACTTACAATAGATTCCACTTAGGGATTACGTTTACGTCCCGATATTGGTCTTATAGGTTACAAATATGGTTTCTCTGAGAGTTTTTGAGGCTCATCCAATATTAAAATATATGTGCTACAGTGATCTTGCACAAAGGACACTCCGACGACTGGTCTACGCTGCCTATTTCAAAAGTGCATTTTGTTGCATCCCGCGCTGATACAGTTTTATCTATTGCTGCAGGTTGGGCGATAGCATCCGAAGAGCGCGACTGGAAGTACAGATTATCAATTTACTACGCTAAACCTCAAGATTCCGGAACGTTCACATGCGCCACGCCTCGAGGGATTACAAACAGCATCGCGCTACACGTCGCCGGTACGGATTTATAGCGGGGGTGCACGAATATTACGCCTAATCTAATTTTTTCCAGCCATACATTGCGGCCCCATTTCGGTTTCGAGCATGCACCTCACCGTGAGGGTGGAGGGCACGCGGCTGGGCCACACCGCAATCTTCCAGTGCCCCGTGGGCTTTAGAATCAACGGCAATGCTAATCTCACCTGCCAGGCTTCAGGTAAGAATGTTTTTGCAATAAAAATACTTTCCCCTTGCCTTTAACATCGCAAGTTGCTAGTTCTAGGACAGATGCAATTTTTTAGGTTGATCCTTGAAGCTACTTTCTCGCTTTACATTTTACGAACCCCAGCAATCATATCTGCAACATATGTAAAAACTGTTTTATCAACTACTGGGACCAGTTTTTCAAAATTTGTTCTAAAGGCAACTTATTCTATGTTTTATTAATTGTTACGATATTTTTAACCGATCTCAAACGGTAAACATGGCCCCAACTAACTCGAGAGAATGCGTCGGGTCCGACTTACCTTAATAGGGAAAAAAGAATTGAGGAGTACCAAGTGAACCTATCTGGTACGTTCACCCTTAGACTTTTGCGTTTGAGTCGCTTAGTGGTTTAAGCAACTCAAACGAAACCAAAAATCAACGAATATTATGTGATAACAGTTAATAGAATTTGGGTAATGACAGATGTAGCATAAAACGATAAGAGTAATTACTGATATTTAGCAAACAACCACAAAAATTTAAGTGTATAATGACTAATAACTACCACACAAATTCCCAAAGATCAAAACCGTACCTAACTGGTAAATAGCAATATCGATATACGTACTTACTAAGATCCTCAATTGTAATACGTGACTTCTTAAATTATAAGCAATTGCTAATGAGGGATCCGAAACGTTAATGTGATAATGTAAATAACTTAAAGAATCAATTTAGAATGTTTCACTTTCTCCAAATTAAATGTAAGTTTCGTTATAATGGGTGTATTTCATCTAGGCGCCTGAATATATTACCCCACACTAAATTAGAAATTACACCCACAATGTGGCAACACTTAAGTATGAAATTCCCAAGTTCAATACTGTTTGGGTACCAGTGTAAAAATTAAGTTGCCCAATCAGCGACTGAACTTACCCAAACATAAGTTAGCTTCAAAACGGTATAACACAATTTCCCTTCACATAAATCATTCCTGGAAATCAGCTTAGTAAATAAATTTAAAAAACTTTATTAAACAATTAGAATTAACAAAGGGAGGCGTAGATTTATACAACTTAGAACGTAGAAACCGGAATATTATGTAAATAAAAATCTGCATTTATACAATTAAAAAGAACGGACTGAACTCGTTTCCACGTCACAATGATAGCTGAACTTAATCTTCTAAGTCAAATTGAATGAGCGCACTACGATTAAATTAAATTACTGTAGATGTCGCTACTACTAGAACATACACTGTATTGAATACACCGCGTATTGACTTAATTATAGCCGAAAATACTTGCACTACTTCACCACAAAGGCCATTTCAGAGGATGACCCACATACCGGTCACGAAATCCTTAGAGGTCCTTCAATGTAGCTACAGCAACTAATTCTCTCTTCCAAAATAGTTCCACACGCTGGATTTCACCCGTCTTCACTTGGTATCACCCAGATTGCCTTTCAAAATGTTCATAGCAACTACCTCATCCTACGGGTGGCCACACGAAGGCAAAGAAGCTAAGAACAATGTTAAATTATATTTTCTTAAGCAAAACCACCTGTTTGCCTATTCCAAAGTGTAGAATGTTGCAACTCTAACAAAATCTACATAACATGTGGTTCAAACCACTAAAAACACAAAAATGTATCGAACATCCTTCTGACATCAGGTGAAAACATTTACAAGTGTTTTTGTAATTTTCTTAGTTCTATATCAACTTGTCTTTCAGCTATGGATGATTCATCTGCTGACCCTTGATAGTCTTGTTCGATCTGCGTCTTGGTTTACAATTTCAATTTATTTTAAAGTATACTATTTCACAGCTTTTGGTTTTACTTGATATAAGCTATCCGACGACGTAATAAAATAAATGTCTACGCCCATTTCTCAGTTGGAAATAAAAATGACTGCAAACTTAAAAATTTGAATATTTCCTATTTATCCGATTATAGTTTCCAAGAAAAGAATGTCCTATAATCAATAACTCAGATCAAGAAAGTTTTATAACCAGCCCTAAGGAGAGCTACAAAATCACATACGTACAAAGAAGACTTTATATTCTAAATGTAAACACGGTTTCTTCCAATACCAAGTATTTTAAATTAGCAGCTGATTGAAACTTAAATTTCTTAGTCACTATTGAATTGATAAAATAAAATGTAGTTGTTACGAATAATTCAACTCAAATGTAATGCAGGTACTTTAAAACAACTACATCAATATTGTCTTACATGGTGTTAGCAAGATAATAAAGTATTGTTTGTTATAAACAAGAAGAAGTAAAGAAAGCGATAGGTAAACTGAAAAACGGGAAAGCACCAGGAGTAGACGGCTTAAAAGGAGAATTATTAAAATGCATGGGAGAAGATGGAATGATACTACTACATACAATTATTAAAGAAGCATGGGCAACTCTAACAGTACCCAAAGACTGGAAAACGTCCATAATAGTTCCAATCTACAAAAAGGGAAATCGTACAGATTGCTCAAATTACCGTGGAGTTTCACTGTTGTGCGCAGCAAGCAAGGTGTACGAGATGATCCTGGAAGGAAGGCTTAGAAAAGTAGTGGAGGAAAAACTGCATGAGGCACAAAGTGGATTTCGACCTGGACACTGCACCCAGGATCATATATTTACAATCAGAAATGTAATAGAGAAATCGCTACCCTATAACAAGGAAATATATATATGTTTTGTTGACCTGGAGAAGGCTTTCGACAAGGTGGAGAGACAAAAAATATGGGATGTGCTAGAGAGAAATGGTATTGCAAATAATTTGATAGAAGCCATTAAATCACTGTATAAGAAAACAGAAAATATAGTCAGAAAAGACAACAGAGAGACTAATACATTCAGAACAACGAAGGGAGTTAGACAAGGAGGCAACCTTAGCCCACTACTTTTCATTACTTTTATGGACGAAATAATAAGAAATGTCAGCAGTAAAAGTAAGAAGATGAAGGTGGGATACTACAAATTGAAACCGGTAGAAGTGGGAGATTGTGTATTTGCAGATGATATAGCAATAATGGCAAACACAGAAAGGAGCTTACAGTTCAATGTCAACCTGTGGGCAGAAGAGCTAGAAAGAAAGGGAATGAGAATCAATATCAAAAAAACAAAAATAGTAGTGATATCAAATAACAAGGAGAGAAGAGCAAGCATCCAAATTAACAATCAGATAGTGGAGCAAGACAGCAGCATAAAGTATCTAGGAATAGCCATAGATAATACTGGAAAAATGGAAGAGGAAATTAACAATAGAATCACGGCAACAACTAAATTGTTCCACGGTATGAGAAGAGGTTTCATCAATAAAAAAGAAATTAGCAACAAAACAAAAATGACAATTTACAAAACCATATACTTGCCGACGTTACTATACGGAAGCGAAACATGGGTTCTAACAGAGAAATTAGATAAAAAAATACAGGTTCTGGAAATGAAGTATCTGAGAAGAGTAGCAAATGTAACGTTAATGGACAAGATAAGGAACGATGAAATTAGAGAAAGACTGAAAACAGAGAGTGCCAGGAAGTACACAGAGAAGGCTCAGTTGCGGTGGTGGGGACATATGATAAGATTACCTGAAGGAAGGCAAGTTAGACAAGTATGGGAAGCAAAGACCACCGGAAAAAGAAAGAAAGGCAGACCAAGCATGACGTGGGATAAGGAAGTGGAAGAACTACTGAAGGGAAAGGGGCTAACATGGAACCAGGCTGAGAACATAGCAAGGGACAGAAATAGATGGAGAGCAGCGACGAAATAGAATAAAGGAAGGTACAACAGAACCATTACAACCTATTCAGAATAGACAGTTAGCAAGTGTGAAGTTGAATTGCACGATTATATTAAATTTGCTTATTTATTTTATTTATTTTGGTTTATTATATGTAAGAATGAAGTAATTAGTTATGTAAAGATAGGTTTATTACACCCTCTACACTTAACGGTAGAAGAGGGATGGATTATATATATATATATTGTTATAAACAAGGCTTTAACAATGTGGAGCACTACATAGGTATCGTAGACACCCACTGCTAAAACCATGTGGTATGGGTCGGTCTCTTCCCACCTGTTCGCTTGGGGGCCAAATTGAAATGGGGCGACCCACGTTTTTATTAATTAATTTTGTTCTTTTTCATTGTCAGCTAGATGAATAGCAATGAGACCTCTTTTCTTTTGCTTACATCATCTTATAGTTAGGAAAATCCATCGTCGCAATGAATCCAGTAAAAAATGTAATCAAGTAGATAAAAAGGAATATACATTTCCTGTAAAAGAATAGTTCTAGCTAATCCTACAATTAAATATTAAACCACAAGCACACAGCTACATTTACGCTAACAATAATTAAAACACACGGAAATAGCTGATTCTACTACACATTCATTCTTACAGCCTACTAAACAGACACCCAAGCGCAGACTCAAATAACAATAGACAGTACCACACTGTAACATTCCGCCCTTCCGCTAATAAGGGTTTATGAATTAATAAATTACCTTCGGGTAGCTTTCTTAGTGGGAGTTAATTTGTTTCAGACATATATACACTTTGAGATCAACAAACAAACACCAGGATAATTTTAAACAGTTTAATTATTGTGTAATGTATTTACAAACATAAGTATTATTCATTAAAACCAAATAAAATGTATTTTACAATGAATTGAACAATTTTACGGGACGTCCTGTTGCGAGTTCCTTACGTCCCGGCAACCCGTCTTGCATCCGTGTGTCGATGGTCCGGCAGTTCGAGCCTTGGAAAAATCGACGGGACGCCACTGGTCGGGAAGTCGATTCGCCAAAATTGATTCGCGGCGGTGCCAACTTTCGGGCTCGAATATCAGGTTTAATGTCGAAAACACGTGTAACTGCAAATATAGGTTAATTTGATTATGTCAGGATTTATGACTTACGACACCGGGATAGTGCTGCAAGTCCCGGTGACTCGGCGGTGTGTTTGTGCGGGATGCGACGGAATGGGAAGCCAACGACAATTTTTCACCTGGGGCCCAGCTTCGTATCTTCAGCACACGACAGGTTAAGGTCGTTGCCGCGGTCGCTCTCCGGAGATGCGGTGGGAAGTTGTTTGAAACGGTGAGTAGATCTCTGTAGTCAACAAATATTAAAAGCAAACTTAAAGGGGCCTTTGAAGTTGGCGTCGTGCCGGGCCGCAATAACATGAAATCTGATACGGCCATTTCGGGCAAATTTACGCTGTTTGGCTGATGTAATTATTACGAAATAGACATATGAAACGGCCTGGCTTATAAACCCTCGTTTCGAATACGTCTTCCAGGAAATTTGTTACAACTATCTGCCAACGGGATTTGGGCTAAAAGTTTGCGTTGAGTCCAGGTTATAACATGCGTTGGTTTAATCAGCGAAACGGTTCCCCAGTGGAGAGCATCGCCTCAGAGAGCTGATCCTTCAGGAAGGGATTTATTTAGGTGTTAGCTAGGAACACGGCCTCCAGTATTGGAGTCGTCGGTTCAACTTAGCTACAAGAAATACTTAGGATAGCGGATTCCAAAGTGTAAAGGGGGAATTCTCCTTAAACGGTCGGACAGGAACAGGGTTCAGGGAAACGGGAACGGGGAACTCTCGGGGAGTTATCTGGGGGAAATCTCGGGAATGAATGCGAAGGAATCGGAAGGAATCCCCTGTGGAACGGTCGTGAAGCCGCTTTTATAGGCCCCTCTTCGTGCTTCGTGCAACCATTTCGGATATTCTAAGTGGGGGAGCAGCGCATACGTGGAGCGGAGATCTCTCAATGACGTACTTGGCCGCGCGGGCCAAAAATTAAAACTCGTAACGTAACGTAGAAATCGCTAGGGGAGAACGCGCGAATTGATATTAATTCAGAAAAACGCGTTCTCGCTGGTCGAAACGTTACAACACAACTCCTGCTCTGATGGCTGCTCGCAAATCTAGCATGAATCCCCACTTATAATTGTCGAATTCCAGTTTTGTAATTGTTTGGATTTGCCCCTCGCAGATATTTCCGGCAGCGATCCTTTTACTATTGCATCACTTGATGACGTAGACGCTTTTGTAGACAATTTTATCAGAAGATTGGATCTCTTCGTGAAGCCAACAGGCCACTATTACGAAACCTCTTCATTTTAGGAGTCCTCTATGAAAATAAAGACACTCATTTTTAACTGATGCAGAGACACACCTTGAAAACTAAGGTCACCCGTTGTGCACCTGTGCCTATGACAGAAGAACACCTTTTTTCTGTCAGTATAAAGCAAACTCTGACATGCCTTGCATCCCTACTCGCGCTCATGCGTGGAAACGAGCGGTATACGCACACACATTAGTTTAAACCAACAATTGCAACCGCTTTACTTTCAGTCGCTCTGTAAAGGCTTTCAGTTGCATTTTTATTCTTAAAAACATTAACGGGACTACGGATCGAACACGCAACCCTTGATTTATCAGTCAGGATGGTTAACCACTGTACTGCCTAGCCCGGCAGATAATAAGTAATAAGTAAAACAATAATATTGTAGTCATCATTTACCAAAGGTTTGTAAAGATACTTTAAATACTTTTGGTAATTATGAGCGACGAAAGTAAACAACGGGGTGTGTCAGATACTTATAATCAAGCTTTTAGCTTTCAGCTTTTTCCGGAGAACTCCAGATTTGTGCATGAAACATCTGTTTCATTTGGTGTATGAAAATGAAAATGTCTAACTCATCGAAATCTATTGGTCTTGCTTATTTGAGTGTAAACTCCAAATGCTTAATTCGTTAACTCTCTATCCGAAATACTCTATGATATAATCAACCTTGACTGTTAAGAAACATATAAATATCAATTTTTACGCCAAAGTAAAAACGCTGGCTATATAATTAAAAAGCTCATGTTTACTAGAAGCGGCCAATTTTTTGCTTAACGCACCAGATGACAACTTTTTACTAATAAAAATAGTCATGATAATGTGGTTGTCGGATACATACCGATGAGACGAACTACTGCAGTCCATACATTTCTTGGGGATCTTATATTTGCACAGAGCAACTTATGAGGAAGTTATCGGGGGTCGCCATTTATATTTTTATTTCGTTTAATTTTACAGTTTTCCGATGTGCATTCAAAGCCTTCATTTTCCGATCTCATCTCAGCAATAGTGTCCCATTAATATGACTAGGTCGTCTCGATTTGTCGTCTTTAAATATTGATGTAACACGATAATTTTACCTGCCTTTCCATTCGAAGATTCCAATCTATTATCTCGTCTCTGAGTTTCTACTCTATATTGATTGGAGCTGTAATAATTGAAACTGAATTTGTATGACAATTTGACTTAATTTTATGTTTACATACATTCATAGATGTTTTGTTTTTCTTTTACATGTTATACCACCCGTATATACTGTTTTATATTATGTATGTTGTGCCATTAGCCAAATAAAATAATTGATTGGCAGCCTCTTCATCCTCTAGTTCCGAATAAAGAAAATTTATATCAATCCGCTGATATCTCTCCACATTTATACTCAGTTTCTATTCGTATTATACCCTGTCATTTCATAGATTGCTTATGCCAGTTCACCTGTTTGGTAAAATGTTCTACCATTCTTACGCCTTATAGTCAATATAGTTTCCTCTTTTATGTGTTCCTTATGTACCCGTAGTCCTTTTCTTTCCCACAATTTTCTTCCTTGCATCCAATTGGCTCCATTAGGATTATTTCTTTGTATTGTTTAACTCTTATGACGATACTGCCTCAAAGTGCTATATACAGGCATATAGTGTAATTTCTTCTTTCTTTTTATTTTTACAAAGCCTTCTTGACAGCTTCTCATAATTCAGTGTAAACATGTAAACTAGTCTGGTTTGAATGTGATCCTGATGATTGACACATTTTATATCTTAAACAAAATAGTCAACATTTTTCTTCTGGTAACAAACCATCACAATGCATCTTTACCCCGTGAGTATTTATGTCAACTGCTGCTAAGTTTCGCATTTATAAAATATCTAAAGTGGCCTCACTACTTCTTGCCTCATTTAATGTTAATGAAACTTAAATTTTAGAGGATCTTTGCGAGTTGTCTTCTATTTACTTGTATAGTATACTTGAATTTGAGTTTTCACGTCGGCTCTATGACTAAGAATGGAAAATATAATTAAACTTCGTTTCTTCGCAGTTTACTTTAAAATAACAGCAGTGATAATCTTGCCCATCAAGCTTCAGGTAAGGTGCTTCTACGATAACAACACCTCCCGGCGATTTACCCTTGCTTTAATAGAACTTTTAAGAAAGTTTTTAAGTTGACGCCACAAGTTCCAGCCTTATCTCCAGTTCTCTCTCGTGGACTAATATGGAACTCTGTCCTCTAAGCTCTCAAGCGAGCTTTAATGGAAATTGCGGAAAGCTATTTGTTATGTTTGTTGTAAAGTGTATGCTGCATATTAGCCTTGCTAGTTTTTACTAAATTATTTACTTGGCATTTTGAGAATTATAAGTTATATATTGTTACGGTATAATAATTGTTGTGTACTGGATATTATAAATAAATGATTGTAATGTTCTTAAACGGACTCTTATCTCACCCAAGAAAGTATTATTTTTATATCGTGGTTTTATTTTTTGTAATTTAAAAGTAAGTATTTTATGTAATGGTGATTTAACTAACGGGATAGCAGGATATTATTTAACTAACAAACAAATTTGTTATTCTCTACAATTACCTGTGATTTCGTAATTAAAGCGTCGCCTAGGTGATGACAAATGCCGTAAGTAAATACGTTACAAAACAAAACACACTCAAAGGACGCTAGTGCGGGAAGTGTTCAGAAAAAACGGACGACACGACGAAATTCGATAAATTCAATCTTTTAGGGTAAAGTTTTGTGACGTTTTTGTTGCATTTGGAATGAGATTAGGGCCCAACTCGAGCTTCTAGCAAGTCCCACGATACTTGTCCCACTGGTATTTATTAACAAGTTTCCAACTATTTATTCGGGAAGCTAAACCAACAACTTTCAGCTTGGCTTCCGCCCCCCAATTGTTTGTCTTCGGTACTACATTGTTTTACATTGTTTCAAAACCTACTCTACTTCCATTTTGTTTAAATCAAGGCTAAAATTATTTTTAATACAGTTTTGCAATTATTATGAAAACCAACACTATTTAAACTATTTACAAAAATTAACTAGCGCATTTCTGGAATATTTTATAGAACATTATTTGATGTTCAGGAAATATTATTAATTGCTATAATAACCATGGTTTGGTACAGTGATCAGAATTCAGTTGGAAAAATGAAAGATACTTTAATTAATTTATTTATTATAATAAACTGATAAGAACTATATACAGTATGTCCCCGGATTGAGTTTACAAGAGGGAACAAAATTTTTTCTTAGTTTTACAAAAGAGCATATGCTCTTTGGTTTTACATAAAAATGTTATAGGAATTATAATTCCTGCTTGGTTTGTAGAGAATTTTAAGAAAATTTTCAGTTTTTCAAAAACAAGTCGGTCTTGACAGTTAAGCAAAAATTATTTTCTTTTCAGGTACACTACCCTTTTTGTTCATGATACGGCAAAATATTACTAAGAAAAGTTGTTCAGAATGAGAAATTATGGCCCTATAAAAATATCAGGAAGATACGTACTTAGATTAAAACGTCATTTTTAATAAATACAATTTATTTTGTTCTTACCGTAAATAAATTAATTAAAATATCTTTCATTTTCTAACTATTTCGATCGCTGCACTAGTTTTTCAACGCCCTGTAATCTAGGCGACAAATTGAGCTCGCTCGGGAACGAAGTTTCCGGGTACGAGATGTGGGGAGACGAAATATCCTGGGAACGAAATGTGGGGTACGAAATGTGGGGAACGAAATGTGGGGAACGAACTTTCCGTATCCCAATAACCATAGAGGCTTAAAAAGTGTTCATAGCAATATCGTTGCTAATGTAATTCTTAGATTCTCACAAATCTTTAAAATTTAATTAGACGACACGTAATAATTTTTTAATCCATTCAGATAGAGTAGATACCGTAGTAAAAAACGCACCTTAGAGATTGAATTTTTACTTCCCTCGTCTAAAAGACGAAGAGTATTCAAAT
>CALNHX010013518.1:0-15834 GCA_940337035.1 Agriotes lineatus
AGTGTAGAATGTGTTAGATGACTCGACGTCACTAAGCGATTCACGCGATTAATCCAATTATGGGTTGTCATCAAAAATTAGTCAAACCCGTTTTACATAAAATTCAATTTCAATCTAAAAATCCCGAGAGCCGGCCCTGTATTTCTAAAAGCTGTTACCGATTTATTTAGGTCACATTTTAAGATACAAACCATTGACGGAAATTCTCCGTAAGCACTTCTGTGCCACGTTCAAATTGTTTGGTTCGTTTTGTAGCCTTGGGGCTTCCAGTTATATCCAAAGTCCGGTTGAACTCAAATCAAAAATAATCACACCCCAATGGAATATTTCTTTATAAACATTTTCGCTTCGCACGCTAATGTGTTTATTTCGACACCCAGGCGCCTTCAATACAAAATTCTCGGAACTCTGTGCAGCCAGCGCATTTTAAACTTAAGCTCCCTTTGTCTTACGCGATAAAGAAATGAGATTTTAAATGTTATTTCGGTCCATATCAATCCGGGGACTTTTCGTAGTAACCCGATACTTTGGAATTCGCTATACCACAAAATTCTTTGTTCAGGACTCAAGGCCCCTTTCTGCCCAATTAAGCTTACCTAGTAAAATTTCCTTATATTTCACAACGCGGTAAGGAATGGTGCAATAATGAGAGGGAGAATTTCCATCAGCGGTTGCAAAAGTGAGATGGACTCTTCTTTGCCGCGGGGGCAAATCTTTAAGCCCGATTTGAAATTAATTAATTAGTAGCAAGCTTCCGACTAAGAACGTTGTCAACGAACGCTAGCCCCGGTGCCTCGGCCGGGGGCTGCGCTACTTTTGTGAGTGCCCTGTGGCCAGTTTCGTTGCCTTGGTATTAAATCGACGTGTTGATTTCTTCTGAACTTAAGTGAGTCGAGCTCGAACCTTTTGAAGCAATTTATTGTTGGTGTGCGGGCAGAGGAAGTGTAGTGAACTCGACGTTGTTTAATGAAGGGCCGATTTTCGTTTACTACAGTTGGTCTCCGGGGAGACTTTTGGCACTTTTTGCCGATCCGATTAGAAACGATATCTGAAGAGCCTCAACTAACTTTTTTCCCTGTTAAGTCGGGAAAAGACTATTGCGTAATGCATATTTGGGTCAACGTCGGGTTTAATTGGGCCGCCGCGCAACATCGTATTGGCTGCTGTCACTTCTTCGATTGATGGTTGCTGTCTTCAATCCCCTCGAGTCTCGCTGCCTCTTCTGGAGAATTTGCTACACCTTGTGCACGTCTCGCCAGGCCTCCACGAGAACAAGTACATCTGCATCTAACACTGCATGCTTCAACTCAGGTAGGCGCCTTGTATTGTACCAATTAAATAACTCTGGTGCCTAACTTAATGTGCGATTTTATATTTTATTGTGTGTCAGTGCTTATAATCGTTGCGTACGTCCGCTAGGACCTATGATTTGTTTCAGTTAATGTTTACCAGGGGCTTTACTCCTGGCGTCCATTTTATGTCATTTGTTTTGGATCATAGTGTGTTTTTTTTGTCTTTGTAACTAGCCCTTAAGATATATTTTGGTTTTGTGGGGCCCCCTTTCATATTCACGCAGGATATCTTATTACTAAATTCAAACTCACCTCCGGGTGTGTGTTTTAATGTACCGATTTGTGTAAACTTTAATTCTTTAAATAATAAACTTGTTAAAGTCAGTTCATTCTTTTTTATGAACTTTGAAACCCCTTCTGGGTCATTAACTAATCTAGTGTGGCAAAGGCCAAATGTAATTAATTTTGTGAAGTTAAAGCATGCTCTTTTGAGTAAGTAAGCCCCAGAATTTGGGCCAGTCAGTGTTCTTTTGTTATTCTTTAGTGACGGTGGCCTTGAAGGTAAGTGATTTAACGACAAGGTCACCCGGCTACTCGGAGGAGGCTTGGTAAACAACAGGCGGAGGTGTTCAGCAACGTACTTGGAGGACTTCTACGTAGGCTACGTGTATTGTTCTTGGTTCTAGACACGTTAGCCACCCCTAATCAGAACCAAGTGGCGCTCAGGCATTTCTCTTTCTTTTAAGCAAGCTTTAGGGTAAGTACCCCGTCGGTTTTTCATTTAAGTCTTCGAACCACGCCTTCCCGACTGAGTTAGTGCGCGTAATCGGAGCAACAAAATCTGCTCCAGCACATTAAGAACTGTGTTTTCTAGGGAAAACCGGCGAACCCTGTAGTTTGTACCCGATTTTGGACAATAATTTTGATCATTGTCAAACTGATGAATTTATACCGTAACAAATGGATCAATTTGGTTATATGTCGATATGTGTCTTTGAGTATTATTTTTATCGACAATTCTGACTGCTTTCTTGTGTAACGATAACGACTGTCGCCACACCATTTTGAAGTCTAAATTTGTAACCCTTTTAAAATCCATTTAATAGATATCGCGAAAGCTCTTACAAATAACAACTTCACTAGATCTCCGCCCAGAAAGGACCTATTAAGTGAATAACTAATACTTCTTACAGTATTATACGAAGGTATTGAATAATTGAACGAAATCAATTTAAAAGTCATCAAATAAGCCTAAACAATATTTGCCAAAATTGGCCTTCGCATTGTGTATCAAAAATAAATCGTGTTTAGGGGGCTATTTCAGAGCTATTGAAATCTTTTTAATCATACGGCCTTGATATAACATAATGGCAGCAATTGGGTTACATACCAATTAATTGTGGATTAAGATAACATCATTATGGTGGCGAATTGCATCACCTGTGGCAGTATCTGATGATGTTACTGGAATAATAGTGAGCGGTACAAATTTGAAGCTGCCAGGCTTCGCTCTATTTAATTATTATATAATGATAAAATATAATAAAATGAACCACTCCAAGCCCTCGGTATTAATTTTCATTATAATATGTTTAGTAACTTCCAACGTACTGTCTCAACGCAAGGTGTTCAATGTAAGTCTCATATTTGTACTTTTCAAAGCTATACATTTCTGTTCAGTTTCAGCAGAGTGATTACAAAATCCAGTTTGAACGCCTGGAATTGGACCATTATTCTGAAAAGTACATTAATTACGCGAAAGTTCTTACTTTTAAATACAATAGAACCACTCCAGTCATGAATGGAACATTTAACCTTAAAGTCGCTATTGGAAACAACCTTCAGGTATATAATACAATTACTCGTTTTTTACGACTACCTTGTAACATTTGTAACTTTTAAGATAATAGTGCAAGCTTATACATTCTTGAGTAATGAGTATCGACTATTTCCACTCCGGTTTGAAGTTAACTCTTGTGACGCTTTTAAGAACAATTTAATTGGCGTCGCGGAACTTTTCAAGTGTGGCAATTTTACTGGATGTCCCTTCAGAAAAGTACGTACTGAATGACTTACTAAAACTGTCTAAAACACTAAATGGATGCTATTAGTAATACCGTGTTACGAGTATGGTTTTACAGCATTTCCAAATTACTCAAAATAAAATTTGTGCATAACTTACTCGAATGTTTCTGTTGGTAATATTAGTAATATCTTTTATAGGATACCACTTACCACGTCTGCAACTGGTCAATCAATGAAGGTAATTTTCCTCCATATCTGCCCGACGGAAAGTACAAGGTGGAAATAAGCGGATTATACAAAGATGAACATGTTGCGACTGTGTTTTTGTTTTTAAAGGCGTTTCGCCCAATTCGTATGTTATAACTGATTTGCTTATATTTCCACAAATTGATTTTAGTTTGAGTATAAAATATCCTAAATCGTTAATATTGTATATTAAATAATGTGTGGTACTTACCACAAATACAGTACTACTACCAAAATTGGACAAATAGGTTATAAAAGTAATAGTGCATGCCTACACTAAAACAATAAATTCAGAGCGAAAAATATTTATAATTTATTGAAGATTTAAGATAATGCAATGTATGTATTTTTAATTCCTTTTACAATAAAGGAAGTATTAGATTGTGTGTCTGTGTGTGAACAGAATATCTCAAAAACGAAATGAGATATGAGGTTGAAACTTCATATATAAGTTTTGTATACTATCTACATGAGACATCAAGCTTTTGAAGAAAATCACGTAACGGAAGTATGCTGTTTACTCTTGTGATTTTTCAGTTTTTCCGATTTTTTGAAAAACGGCTTTTTTCAAATTTCACATTTTTATTACATTTTTTATGTGTATTGATGTGAGATAGGTGATTTTCCAGTTGAATACTTCTAAAATGATTTTCTTTTGTCTTTTTTCTTTTTTTATTAACTCCTATTTTAAGTAGAACATCCGGTATATTATTACATTTTTGAATTCGGCTTAAATTTTAGAGAAAATTTATCTTTTCAAGTAACTCTTTATTTGGTACGGTTTTTCTAGAATTTGTAATTTTTGAAAATTTTTGACAAATGCTTAAAAATTAAAAATCAAATTTTTAGCTAATTTTATAAGATCACTGTAAAACAAAGTTGTGTGCGTGTATTACACCAAATTTTTTCTTGTAAAGATACATTGCAAAGGTAAGTTCTAAGTAAACTGTATAGTTAGTAACAGTTTGAATCTATACAGTACTAGCAAATAGATGATGTCGTATGGAAGCATTTTAATTGTTTCACTGTATTGTTACTTAATATATTGTAGTGACAACAAGCACCACATTAAACAGCTAATATTTATATAATAGCTTCACTTCGAGTTAGCCCTTAATTAATTTTCAAATCAATTATGTATTTTGAATAATTATTTTAATTGAGTACTCTTATCAGGGAGGTTCGCCAATCTAGTGATCTGGTAATTGAATTTTAAATTGTATTCTTAAAATCTTTGACTACTAAATGACATTTAATGACAACTTGACTTCTACACCTAATCAAACCAGGTATTGATAATTACACTTTACATTGACACACATATCAATCAATTCACCTACGTAAGTACTGTATTAAGTTTATTTTTACACTTTCTTTTACTGATTGTTATTCAAAAAGTTTTTATAAATTCTTTACACAAACCTTAAAACTTCTTTAGCTTTCATCCAACCAACAACAGCTTCGGATGTCGACAGTCTGCAACGCCTACCGCTTGTTCCTCAAATAGTAACCACTATGATGGTCCGTCAACCCTCGAACTGCATCTATCCTGTCAATAACTCCTACTGTTCTTAGAATCCAGTCCTGCTCCCTTTATCAACGTCACCGTCACACCAATCGATTCCAGATAAGTTTGTTACAGGATTAAATGCACGAATCGACATCGATCACAAGCACTGTCAAACATCGGGGAAAAATACAGGGTTTGCCGGCTTTACTAAAAAAAGAACACAGATCTTGATGTGTCGGAGCAGATGACGGAGCTCCAGTTACCCTCGGTCTAGCTTAGTCGAGAAGGCGTGGTTCGAAAGCTCAGTGAAAACCGACAGCATTTACACTATGCTTTGCTCAAAAGAATTGCCTAAGGACGCCACTCGTTTTGATGAACTTAACATCCCTCGTGGCCCAAAACGAGAAATGCCACAGAGCTTTACCCACGATGTACTGGGTTAGCTGCAACTGCCTGCTCCTCGACGCTCCCCAAGCTTCCTCCAAGCGGCTGGTGTAAGCACAGGGTGACCGTGAAGCAAATGTCTTACCTGAGATGGTCACCCTCCTAAATTGGCACAAAAATAACTGACACTGGCCCCAAATCTTAGGGTTCACTTATCAAAGGGACATGCTTTCAGCTTTACAATTCAAATACATCAGGCCTTTGCCCTGTTAACTTGGTTGAAGACCCAAACAAACAAAAGAAAGGTTCAGAATTCACAAAAAGGGCAAACTGACTTTAACAAGTTTATTATTTGAAAACATTAAATTTACACAAATATTCACATTGAAGATGAATGATATACAAAAGGTAAATCCTGCATGAGATATCGGGGACCCCAAGAAAAAATTACCTTAGCATCTACGTTACATTTAAATAGTAAGCATTAGTACACAAAAGAAAAACAAGACAGGAGTCAAGCCCCTGTACAAAATGATCAAACTAATGGTCGTACGCAATGTTCCTTAGTTAATATGGTGCCGAACGCGTCGCTTCTTTCGACACTTCCCGATCACTTCAGTTGGGCGCAACCAAATACATATAATTTACCTTGTAGCTACCAAAGCATGTCGTCGGAGAGGTATTGGGAGTTCACCCACAGGAGTCGCTTGCAGAGGCGGGAGAGAGACAGGCAGGTCCCCACAGTATAGACTGATGCGGGAACTCGTTCAGAACCCCAAACGTAGACAAGGGTGAGCCGGGACCTCTCAACAGTTGTGGGAGAAATGACAGCAGACAATACGACAATATCGCGCGGCGAGCTCCCCTCTAATTACAGTAAGCCCGGCATTGATACACAAATTTGCATAAAGCAATGGTTTTCCACACTTAACAGAGAAAAGTTATTTAAGGCTTCAAGATGACGTCTCTTAACAGATCGGCAAGTAAAGCCAAGGCCTCCCCCGGGAAGCAAAACTAGATGAGACGCCACTGCCTATCGTAACGACTCCGGCTACATTACTTCACTTCCAACCGCTCGCGCGCATTTTCAAAACCCACAAGAATGATTGCTTCAAAGCTTCGAGCTTTACTGACCACTAGCGTCCCACAGGGCACCTCAAAAGTTCGCACAAGAGCCAAAAAGGATTCACCACGTTAATCACCAAATGTTAGCAAGAGCTCCCCTGATTCGCGGCACAAGCTACGAACCGGGGGTGCGAAAAAAACACAACGTCTCGTTCACTCAAGTGCTGGGTACGGATTAAAATTTCAAATCGGACTTCGCGTGAAGAACACGACGGAAAAAAGTTTCGAACTACGAAACCATTATTTTCATATGCACGGTTAACTAAGGGCTTATCAAACCTTATTTCCTTTGCCCAAAACTGGACGCAGAGCGTGGGCAAGAATGCAACCTTGCACTATCGAACAAATAACAATAAGCACGAGCGGTCCCAAAATGCTTAATTATCAAATTTGCCAAGGCGACTCTTAAAGAATACCAAGAATTCATGAGTAAACGGCCGGAAAGAAATTGAAGCTCTGAAATCAATGTTTAAATATGTGACCACAGAAAGTTTTTCGCAATTTAGTTTTAGAAGCTTAGCTGCCTTGGGCAGTAAGCAAATTGACGAAGCTGTAATACGAAACGGTCTTGAGCTTGTAACAAAGAATAGCTTATCGCTGTAATTCGGAGAAATATAAACGGGACTGGAATGCTTTTAATAAACTAACGCGGTTTCAAAGACTGCTTACCGGGGAAAAGTCTTTTCGAAGCCTGCAGATAAACACATGAATATTTGCTTAACTAAATTCGGCGCCAGGGCCGGCTTAAATAGAATTTGAGGTAGAACATCTTTAGCTTAAGTACACTGCTAACACCCTATATTGGGATTAATAACATAATTCTTAGCGACGTCGAAATCACTTAACAAGTTTCAGTATTATTGGTGATCCAAATCTAACCTTGTTTATTCTGCAGATAGTCCTATGTCTCCAGCAATACCCAATAAAATTAGCCAAATCAATCAGCTAATTATGACAACCTCCTTTCAAATGTTTGACTTGTCTTCCATGCCACCAACGTCACCAATGAATCCTAATTATATCTTGTATGTATCAATAAATCCAAATCTCATTCAAATAATATAATCTTCTGTGTTATTTATTTCCAATTCACTATATGGTACAACCTCTTCACCGATTGTATGTCTTTATTAATTCCAAGTTATATTCTCACCTATTACACCACGCAGATTTGTTTATAGCCTCTTTACTTTGTATTTTTCAAATAATTGTACAAAATAAGGCATAAATTTCTTACTTTTTTATTCTCCAAATTAGTTATTTCCAAAATACGTGTACATTTTTCATGAGTTGTTTATGTAACTAATTAAACAAATTTTTTTTCTTATTAGATACCATTCTTATTGTCCTCTTATAAATTTTAAATATTCTCTTATTACATGCTATTAATTCTTATTATTCTAACAAATACATTTGTCAATTGTAACCTTGGCTTGAAACTTTATTAAAATTAAACTCAACCATCAAATTTGTATACTCAATTGCTATTTCATTATCAAATTACCTCACGCATTGTTTCAATTAACTTTCATTATTCATTTTAAAATTAACACCCAATTTCATCTAAACACCTCAAGATTTGATTGTAGTAATCTACCAAATTTATTAGTTTTATATTTTTATTTTTCAACTACTCTTAGTGTATCACAACAATATATTTTCAACTGTATGTTTTGCTTGTTCTAGTAAAAGCATGTAAAATTGACTTATTTCGCTCGCCGTTCTGGACCGTATTTCGAAATGAATACGTCAATCGCTTTTTGCAAATCAATTTATAAGAATGTTGCAATAGCACACATCCCACTGGAGTAGCTTTTTTCAAGATTAAACGTATTTAAAGTCCAACTCATATTGCTAAAAACTATTAAACTAACGGTAAACAGCTTACAGTAACAGTAAGAGTGCACTGCGAAACTTACCTAGAACAGGTGGTGGTGGAACTAGTTAGATGCACCTATCAAACTATAAATACAGTAATAACCTTGCGGGTGGCTACGACTAGTGTTATAATTTTAAAATTATGTAATGAAATTTCTCTTATAACTTACTGTAATGTTGCTAAAACGACTCGCCAATTTTTTAGTATTATCGCGTGGACCGTGTTCACTGTTCAGTCTCACGACGAATAGATTTTTAATAAAACGTCTTGTTTACGTTACTAAAAATGCAGAAACTTGGTTTTCTAAATATAATATTGCAGTATTACATTTCAACCTACAAAGCGAAGTATGCAAAACTCAGCACTGTATCAAACGGAAACAGCGGTGCTAACGTAAGCTTAACCTAACGTACCTACGTTTATATTTTTTGACTAGTACGAGTATATAAGCCCGTTACTAACTATAAATAAATGAGTCTACAGTCTAATTTGAATTGTTTGAATTCGCTCCGTTATTCACTTCCAAGCTATAATATTAGGGGTGTGACACTGCACTCTAGTGATTATCCAATGTTGTCATCCTGCTCTCCGACTGGGACTTGTGCAATAATACCAGTAGCTCGAAAGAAGAAATAACCAGCGCGAAGAGCAGTCACCTATCAGCCTCTAGGTTCAGCTTTAAACAAAGCTGAGTAAGGATTTAGATGAAACGTATTAGAGTATTGGGTATAGATACAAATACCTGTATTTGCGAGAAGTTACAAGTTACAAGTTCTACTATGGGAAAGCACCGAGGTGTTTGAGCATAGCTTTACAAGGTTTTTTATTTTCAATTTCACTCTTTCGTTGTTACGGGCTAAAAACGTATTGTACTAATGGTAGTAGTTTACGGTATATATAGTCGTGAATAAACGATCAAGTGGGAAAACGCGGTGAAAGCTTATAACAATTATGATAGATTATGATAGAAATAGTAAAAAATTAAAGAACAATAAAAGCTCAGGATCAGACAACAGCGAAGCAGAACTAATCAAATATTCAGACGAAACAATACTAAAACGACTGAAATGCCAAAAAGGTAACAGAAATACAGTCACAAATTACAGACCGATAGCATTATTGAGTGTGGCGTACAAAATTTTAGCACAGCTGATAAACCAAAGGTTAAAACAAGAAACTGGTTTCAGAAAGGGAAAGTCGGTCATAGACCAGATTTTTATACTTAAACAAAACCAAGAAAATTGCAGTAAAAAAACATCAGCATACATGCACTTTTCATAGATTTCAGGCAGGCGTATGACAAGATAAGAAGAACAGAAATATACAAAGCCCTAAAAAATCTAGAAGTATCGGAAGAAATAACAAATCTAATCAAAATGACATTAAACGAAACAACAAATACAATCAAATTTAAACACACACAATCGATAGAATTCTAGAGCAACTCGGGGCTTAAGCAAGGACACCCTCTATCAAGAGGTATTAGAGGATATACTGAGGAAAACAAAGTTACGACTAGAAAATAACATCATATCGGGTCCCTACCAAATCCTAGCCTATGCGGACGACACACGAACAAAAGGGGAACTCAAAAGTCGGACGACACACGAACAAAAGAGGAACTCAAAAGTATTGTTAAAAATATAGAAAAAAAGCCAGGACGGCGGGACTGGTAATCAATGAGAAAAAATCAAACTACATGATATTAGGAAATAAAATACAAGAGGAAACACAAAAAATTATGTTTTCAAAATAGTGAACAGGGCAGTGTAGCTAGGGGCAGAGATGACACGCAACGGACAACAAGGAGCAGATATAAAGAGAAGATTGACCATGGGCTCAAGGTGTGTGGCAGCGTTAGACGGAGTAGTGAAAGATAAACACATACAGAGGAATTTGAAAACAAGACTAAATAAAACAGTGATTCGCCCGGTGGTATTGTAATAGATGCCTGGGAAAGAAAAATCCTAAAAAAAGTGGTAGGATGGATAAAAGAAAATGGAGAGTGGAGAAGAAGGACCAATCTAGAACTATAAGATATATACAGAGAACCAAAGCTAACAAAAGTCATCAGGAAAAATAGACCAAGATGGCTAGGCCGAAACAGAAGAGGCAGACCCAAGAAGACTTGGTGGGGAGACATACAATAAGACATAAAACACTTTGGAATAGAAAACTGGGAAAAGAATGAATGAATATGGAAACGTGGAAGCACGCAATTGAAGTCATAGGCCTCTAGGCACGTAGTGCTGGACTATATATTGTTGTGGCACTACGTTACGGCGTCTATTTAAATATGCACTGGTTACTCTATTTTAAATTGAATTATGCCTTTTAGATATTGAAAAGTTTCAATTTATAAAAATGATAACACTTGAGACTCTTTCAGGGCTTTGGGTTCGATTATCTAGTTGCTTTGTTATGTAATTTTGATTTGCAAATATTTTTCAACTGTGCATTGAAATTAATTGTCACCTATTATGTCAAACTGAAAGTCAACAGTCTCCAAAACCAAACATGACAAATGCTCAATTCTAATTGCATAGTATTAACTTTATATGATACGGTAAGTAATTGTATATAATGAATTGCACTTTTTAAATTGTCTTTTATTTGCTTTAGCGTTGATAGAACAAGATTATTACCCACCTTGTACTGCTGTAATACCATCTCTAATACAGCAATCCTTCTAAAGTGAACAGCTTGGACCCCTCCTTAGTCCTGCTGTAATGTCCTGCTCACGAACACTGACAGTCAACCCCTACTGACCAACAGCTGCCAACTCGTCAACTCCCAGCAGCTATCAGCACAGACTGCGCCCCACTCTGCTCGCGTTCCTGCCACCTTCCAGAATATACCTCCTTCAAAGAGCTATCTGGCAAGTTAGCTGTCACAGATAAACTCCAACTGTCATACCTCTTCCGTAGCTCCAAGATTCATCAACCTCGTCAGTAGCCAACAGAATACCTCAGATGCGGTCCTGTCTCTGCTTTCCCCCTTGAATGGATCCTCTTGCCTCCAGAATGTATCCAAGGACTCAGTATTCAGCAACACTCAAACTAATGTAATGCCTTGTCAATTGTATTCTTCAAATTAAATTGGTTCAATCCAAATCTCTTCACTTCTTAATAACTCTTCTTGTATCTATTTAGCTTTACCATCTTCCAATTCTCTTCTGTAACTTAAACTTCATTTCTCATACTTATCCCTTGATATTTCACTTGTATCTTAACCCCGTAGATTTATTAATTACCCTTTTTAACTTTTCCAACCTAATACATTAAAAATAGTGTAAAATCTCTATATTTTTTTATTAGACCAAAATTGAAAATTACATGTTTTATAAGTTGTTTTTTCTAATTATTAGAACAAAATACCTAACTACCCTCTATTTCATTATTAATGCCTTCTATATTATAATATTATTTGACTCTTACTTACTTTAAATTATATACTTATCAGAATCTGCATTTGTCATTATGATACTACTTTCTATCTATCCTTTCTAGATTCAAAAACACTTGCAAACGTTCAATAGTTATCATTTTCTTAAGAATTTGATCTAATTTAGATTTATTCAATAAGCTTTTCTCAAACATCCTCTAGCTTTTGAATGGGTCAAAATAGATTGTATTAATACCCCAAATTTCTTTTATAGATTCCAAATTTAGTCAAAACCAACACATAGTGTATCATAACAATATATACGAACTTGGACTTCAAAATGGAGTGGCGTTACTCAAGAAAGCAGTCAGAATTACTAACCACGTAATCAAAATTGACATAAATGTTTTCAAGTTGTTAGTCACTCTGACCGATAACTAATAAATTAGCAAACGCAGCCAACTTCTAAGCCAGAGCCGGTCGTTGGCTGAAAAAGAGACTCAAACAAGAATAAGAAAATACTAGCACCAAGTAGCAACAAACCTAAAGCGCTTTGATAAAAAAGGTGGCACGTCTAAAGGGCGCTACCAACAGCTCCCTTGGGGACGAAGGGTGCAAAAAGTAAAATCCCAAAGAATTCAAAAGGGCTGTATAATTACAATTTCAGTTCTCAGTAATCGAATAATTGCACTTCACAATGGTTAAATTGGTGCAAGTTCCAAATAAATATTATGTCATAAGTGATTTATGATAAATCTGAATTTATTATATTCAAAATAAATCCAGAATTTAGATACTACAGTTCAGTTTAAAATTAGAGTATAACAATCATAAAATATTCAATGAATGAATGGCACACGACAGTTTATTTTTGAGCACAAAGAATGTATTTAATTAAAGCGTTCAGTACCGATCAGAACCATAGTTGAAAGTACACAATGGTTCGCAGATTCGCTTGTATGACAAGGACTTAGTGTCGACTGTCTCTCTTCTTTTTCTTCGTCTTGATGTTAGGCTATAAGCCTGTTGTTACCGGTCTAAGACTCGCTCCATCTTTTACTGGGCCTTTTTACACTACGTCTCTCTCTCGGTAACGCGTCCCTGGCTTTCTTGACTAAGCGATGTTGATGCATCCTTGAAACATGGTTGTTCCATTCCTGCCGCGTCTTATAACCCAGTCTCCAATCTACTGGATCTGACATTGTTCTCTTATGGTTTCACTTCGTACCTTGTCTAGTCTTGTGCTTTTGTTATCTTCATTTCCGTTGTCTCAAGTAATTGTTTGGTTTTAGAAGTATCTGCTCGTGCTTCTATGCCGTACGCCAGGATAGGTCTTACAAAGCTTCTGTATACTCGAACCTTAGGTTCACGTCTCAGGAAATTGTTATGCCAAACGCCAAACGGTATTGTTTAAGCATCTAGATGTTCTAGCGGCTTTATTTGCTTGATGCATAACTTCGATCTCAAGATTTCCTGTGCTGGTTATGTTGACTCCTAAATAACGGGTGTTCATAAACAGTCGTCATCCCAGTTGCTTTGAAAAACAAAATGTTATGTCTTTGATTAATTCGTGCAACACAATGAAACGTCATTGAGTACTGTCATAGCGCAGTTTTTCTCAATTTTAATAGACATACGTTTCTGAAGTCAAAACCTACTGGGATGACGACTGTTTATGAACACCCGTTAGTTAAATGTCATCACTTGCATGATTTCCCCTTCTACTTTGCAACGTACAGAGTCCTTAGTTTTGTCATCACTTTTGCTTTAGATGTTGAAATTTTTAGATTAAAATTTTGGCAGGAAATGCGGAACTGATGTACGAGTTTCTATATGTTATCTTCATCCTCCCTATTAGCGCAGCATCATCAGCAAAGCAAATTATGTAAAAATTATTACACCACATTTTGTAACCATCTTTGTTGCGTAAATCTTTGTCAATTTCGTTCATTATGGTATTAAATAACAGTGGTATCTCTTTGGTTAGTGAGTGATTTACTTTTATTTTTCTTTTGTTGTTGGTATAAATATCTTTTATTAGTTGCATTAAGTTATCAGGCACATCATATTTGTTTAACAGATCTAATAAGTCTTCGAACTGTTACTATCACAACTTTTTCGATATCTACAAAACAAAGGAAAACTGTTTTATTCGAAAAATGTAAATACCAAAATAATAACTAAAGCCAGTGAAATCTTTAACCAACGGTGGATTGTTTATTAGTTGGCAATTACCTCTAACCTTCATCAAAAGTAAAATTCTTTAATCAAGAAACACAGAAACGGTTAGCTGCCGTTCCAGATACGCGAGAAGTACATTGAAAATTACTGCTCTGTACAAACTCGCTGACCATAGTTGTCAAAAGTGTCGCCGCTGAAGCTCTAATACGCAATGAGCAGTAGAGTAAATTAACGATAATCTTACAACACTTCAACATAGGCCGAAGAGCGAGCTGTGAATATCCAAACCCGGCCCTTAATCAATAGGACTTTCATCATATGACTATCGCAGTTGGTGTCGAAAGTACCCAGTACTCCGCTTGCTTGTTCATAACAAACAAACAAACACGTTTTCAACGGGGCAGCTAAGCACCTCCGGAGGAGAGAGTGGGTTAACACTAAAATAAACAAAACCGAATACTGGCGCCATCAATTTAATTGTTAAACAACTCGCGAATCTAAGTTGGAAAATTCTCCGGTGATATGGTAATTGCAACTTACACTGAGGGGAGATACCTCAAAATTACCTTTATTAGACTAGGCTTCTTGATAGGTGTAACAAAGGAAAAAGGCATAAAAACGACGCAGTTAAAGTGATATTTATTGCCAGTGAAGGTACTAACTTATCGAACCATCTAAAATGAAATGCTTAAGCAGAAATTCCCAGGAAGTACTCTGCTGCAGATCTTACCGTAAAAACTGCTATCTCTAATAAATTCACCATATGGCGTTTTTCCCAGACTACATTTGACTAAGGTTTACGGAAAGATAACGAAGATGTAGCAAGCTCCAAATCTCATATCCCTTGTAAAAGACAAGAGTCTCTGAGAATTTTAAAAGGCTTGCTTTTACAAACTCTGTCTGTTGTTGTTTAATTAAAAGAGAAGAGATACCTGATAATAGGTTTACCACCGTAGTTGGACCAATATTACTAGAAAATCCGACCGTAGAAGAAATGTATTAAGCTACTGAGCTATCATTCACGGTGGCAACACGATAAATTGGCGAAAGGAAGCAGAAAATACACCAAAACCCAGCACTACACGTCTATTCGGGTAAGACAATACGAGATGTCACACGCACATTCGACTAAATACTCTAAACACTGTATTAGCGGGAATTAACTGCAAAGTAGTGTCACTCCTGAAGGACAATAGGCACGCTCCTTTATAATCTACACATACCTAACCTCCAACATGTCAAATTAAACACTTAATTTGTCAGGTAAATATTGAGCTCCCAGAGCAAATAAATCAAAGTACCTCGTTCAGAAGGGCGCTGTCAGAACCAAGAAACGTCACATAACTTGAGAAAGGACAAAGCGACGTACGGCTGCATCTACCACATGTTAATTAAAATTCAAACGTATGAATAATATGTTGGTGGCACTGTAAGTCTATGTCAAATTCGAGATTAGCAGGTTAGATTTTGCGTCAGTCGGTGTCAAAACTGATGGATTGTCTATGTCAAATTCGAGGTTATGAGGTTAGGTTTTCCGTCAGTAATGATACTGCAATTGTTTTTGGAGCAAATACATTGGATGAGGTGGTGTAAAGTGGAGAATTGCATGGCAATTATTAAGCACAAACTTGAACGTGATAGCTTATCACTAAATCTAAATATATAACAAAATTTTAAGGAAGAAAGATACATTCCTTGACATGTATTGACAAGAACAGATCTATGTTCCCATAAAATTTTTGTTACTAATAAAATAAAATATTTATGAATATATTGTTATACTTTTTTAATTATTAATACTGTGCCCG